>JARKHS020030022.1:0-25537 GCA_030143305.2 Amblyomma americanum
GAACCCCTGGTGATCGAAATATCCGGAGCCCTTCACTACAGCGACCCTCATTGCCGGAGTTGCTTTGGGATGTTAACCACCATAAACCAAACCAAGACAAGCGGCTGCTGATAAGAGAGAAAAATACAAACGGAAAGGCAGATAGGTTAACGACTAATGTATTACTGAAAACTGGCGCTAATTAGAGGTCAGGTAGTGGGGGAGGTGTATATATAGAACTACATGTGTGTGATCGTCTTAAGTCGCGGTGGCTGGCTTGATGTATGCGTCTTACGGCCACGTGATCACGTCACCTTATTTTTCTGGCCATTGCCGGGAGTGTTTCTGTCGCCTGTGAGTAATCACACTGAAAAACAGACGCCGCAGGCTTTTCTCGTAAAAGGACTACTAATGCTTTCACATTATTAAAGATAACAGAACAAGACCGCCTTTTCACAATGCTATCACAGGCCGACCCGTTTTGATTACCAGTAAGATCTCGAATTTAATTAGTTGGCTAACTTACCGGGACTGCGCGCAGCGCATCAGGCTGTGAAGAACACATGTCATGGGATGAATTCGACGAAATGTCCATGGCTGCTAAGTAGGGCTCAGGGCCCATGGGTAGGCAGCCCGGTCACCTGTCACGACATGAAGGCGCTGTTTCGCCTGGCTCCTAGCAGGAGACCTGGCCTCAGCCGCTCACCAGGTCTAGAACACCATTTCCGGGCTGAAGCGAGGGCCTATATCGAGCCTGTCAGCAGACAAAACGCCCATTCACCTCCCTGGTATTCGCCCCCACAAAGACGGTTCGAACTGATGATGGTGATGACCATGCGCCATGACACTGCCACAAGCATGCGTGCGAGGCACTGGTGAAGACGACGCTTAATTCTGTTTTATATCATCATCATCATCATCATCATCCTGGCTAAGCCCACTGCAGGGCAAATGCCCCTCACATGTCTCTCCAATTAACCTTTTCCTTGGCCAGCTGCGGCCATGGTATCTCCACAAACTTCATCTCATCGCGCCCACCTGACTATGAGCCCTGCTACGCATGCGTTCTCTTGGAATCCACTGTTATCCTCGAGCACCAGCGGCTATCTTGTCTTCACATTGCATGACCTGTCCAATCCCGTTTATTCCTCTCAATCTCAGCTAGTATGTAATTAACCCGCGCTTGTTTCCTCACCCACTGTGCCCCCTGCCGGCCTCGTAACGTTGGACCTATCATTTTTCTTTCCATAGGGCGCTGTGTTGTCCTTCAAGTTAAGCCGAATCCTTTTAGTTAGCTTCGACGTTTCTGCCCCATGGGTGAGCACTGCTTCAGTATAAGGTTCAGTATGAAACGCATATCTGATTTCACCTTATGGCTCGTCTGACAACTCGTTAAACAAAAATATCAGCTGAAATGCATATCGAAAATCGACATAAATGGTAACGCAGGCCCAGGAGATACGGTAAATTATTTTTATGCCGTTAAGTTTTGGAACAAATGAAACGATAAATTTTGTTCACGAGGGATTGTCATTGCTGTCTTGAGGAATCTAAAGAAAACTCTAATCTGTTGCACCACAGATCATATATTTTTCTCCTCTATGACATCAAGCGGAACTGTCCAACCGGAAGGCGCGGGACTGCAGCGTTGAAAGACTGGAATAAGACGGCGCATCTTGAACGAAAGAGAAAATATGGGAGTGGCGAAAACTGTGAACTGGGGCAAAACGCGACTTCTGGTTACTCAGCGTTCTTAGACTTTGTCTCTGGCCGTACTGTTGCGTTGCCTGAAGGCTACTGAGTCGCAACAGAGGCTAGGGCAAAGGGCACAGATCAGAGGGAGCACAGGACAAAGCGCGCGCACCACCCGGGCACTTCCTCTACGTCGTATGCCCAGGAATTGTCCGTTGCACAGCCCCCAACATTAAAAACACCGTCGCGGTGTGCTTGAGGGCGCAGCTTGGCACAGCGAGATTGAGGGTTACAGGGGAGAGAAGTGGACAACTTCAGGTAGAGGTTGACGGGAGGTGGCGTCCGGGAGCAGTCTGTGAGGCGTAGTCCCTCTGCCTGCTACCGAAGAGGGGGCCAGCGGCCTGCGAGTCGCAGCCCTTCCGGTCGCTACCGCAGAGTTCTTTTGCAACCTGTGAAGCCCAGCGTCTCTAGCCACCGCACCAGCATTCGTCAGCGGCCTGCGAGGCGCAGCCCTTCTGCCCGCATGCCGCAACGGAGTTCGTCAGCGACCTGCAAAGGGCAGTTCCTGTGCCTGCAACCACGATGCTCCTAAAGCCATGTTACCAAAGAGAATCAAAGCCACGATACAGAGTCAACCACAAGCGCCAGGACACTCGTCAATGGACCCTCTCTTACACAAACCACCATAATCTTCAGCCCAGTTTGCTGACGCGCCCTCAAAAGCGACGACCCTACAGAAGACGCCAGATCGAGGGACGAGCGTACGATGACGTGACAAGTACTGCTCCTGCGTGGGCACTGCGAGTTGTGTCTGCTAACTTTTATTCAGAACGCCACCTGTAACGACGGAAGTCTTCCTGCGGTTACAAGACCTACCACGAGGTCTGGGATGCGGACCTCGATTTCCCTGCAACATCAGACTGCAAGATAAGACTTGCCCGCTACTGGTGTCTCCGGCCTTCGAGGGGGGAGTGCGGTGACCAGGCTCCCCTATTGCTCGTCGCAACAAGCTGCGCAGGTGGAGCACATATCATGCTGCGTACTTCGTATGCGAACGGATGGATCCGAATGTAACGAGTATGTTGCTAAGTTCTTCATCGGCAGCCCGGTGAACATTTGCGCGATCCCGCCAGCAGCTCGATAAGGCCGAGCGAGCAGCGCGCTGAAAGCAACCAGTGCGGGTACGCTTACCGCGCAATTTGTGGTTCCGGCTGCACGGACCAGTCGCCGGCGAGGCGTTGAGGCTAGCGTTCTGCGGGAGCGGCGTCTTTTTTGGCGCCTCCATGGCAAGCTGGCGGCAGCGTAACAGCAGTACTTGGCATGAGTGGCTGCAACATCAGCGCCGCTTCATTTGTGCAGCGTGGAGGCTCGACTACCGTCTCACAGTTTGTTGCAGCGGAAAGCGGCTTGTTTTATCGGAGTGTAGCCTATCTTTTTTGCAACGATGTTCTCGTTGTAAAGTTGAAATTCTCCGAGGCTACTGCACTGTTGCAGCACTGTGAATGCTGTGCATTGCTAGGACCACGTTGCGGGGGCATTTGCTTATTGGTGTGTGTTCATCTAGCCCGTAACAAACGGTGTTGTCCGCTTATTGTGCTGTGTCTTTTTTGTCACTCGTCAGGCGATACTTCGGCTCGCAAACTCCCTGAAGTAAGAAGTTTCCTCACAGTTTAAGGCTGTTAACTTGAATAGAATTGCCATTATCGGGCCTACGCGTCAGAATGCAATGTAGCTCGGCAATATTGATAACGGGCGGACGATCAGCAGACTCACTAACGAGGACTCCTGTGTTTCTCCGTCGTACACTCCGGGATGTCGGCAACCTCTTCTTTACTATCTCCTCTTCATCACACCCCTCGTTGGCGTCATTTTCCTGATGACGCTGGTGCTTCTGAAGATGGCAACTATGTTTTTTTTTGCTGTTCTCATCTCTTTTCACCGGCTATCCTTCGCATTTCTGTACTTACTGTTCATCTGCTTTCAATGGAATATCAATTTTTCGTCCTTGGCTAATATTATCCGGTAACAACTGTCTTTTGTTTGACTAATACTTCTACATTTCTAGTGGAAGTTTCTTTTCTACCATTTGCTGCCATCGCTTTCTTTATCTAACGATAATATATGCATTTTACGTCAATTCACCGGTACTTGTTTCCTCAAGGGTATTGTTGACGGCCGTGTGCCGGCATCTCAAACATTTCCTCAAGTTCGCTGTTTAGTAGTAAACTTTAATGACCCCTCTAGCAACGATGCAGTCAGGGAGGTTTTTTGTCGTCTAGCTGCTTCGATTCTTCAGGCGCTTCCACAGCGTGGTTCTCGCGTGGTCTTTAAGCTGCTGCGCTGCCATCTTCGTTCTCGTGATGCATTTATAGACCGACCGCTGGTCGCGGTCAGCCTTTCTCAGGGTTGCATTAGTCGCGACTGAGCTCTACAGCCGTGGCTTCCCGGGCTGTAACCGAGGCCTGAGTGGCATACAAAAGCTGGCCCATTTTGCTTCGCCAACCGAGACTATTACGTGTGCCAGTCTTCTCAGCGTCCGCATACTCAACGTGGGTCCGCTTCTGTTAATAACATTTTCGGGGTTCTTGAGCGAAATCTCTCCTTCACGACCAACGCTGCAAAAGCCGGACCTAACGCTAAAGACTTGACCTTGACTTTGAATAAATAAAATAAATATTGCCGCCACCGGCGTTCGAACCTGCGTAGACGCGAACAGAAGATCAGCTTCGCTGCCACTTCACGAGAGCAATGTGCTATGGCCGCTGCCAGTGACGCCTTGAGTTAAATGGCAACAGCCTCTCGCGCTGTGCATTGCACCCCGTCGTATTCACCAACTTTCAACTGGAGCGCGAACAGATCAGATAACTTTAATAAAGATGAGGGCCTAGGCTGAGTATAATATCGTGGCCAGACGTGCCGACGACTAAGCAAAGCATAACCAAGAGCCACTCAGGCTAAACACGTGCTTTTGCACGTCTACTCGGTTTGACTGCTTTAAAACTGACGCTACCACTTTTTCCTTCTCTTCAGCGACATTTCGGATCCCTGCGTGCGTCACAAAATTCGGCGCACAATCGAAAAGCCGTCGCGGTCCGTGCGCGGCGTACATCAAAGATTCTAGAAAGTTTGAGAAACGAGCACTGGTTGCCGGCAGAGTGCACGTAGCATTGAGCGGGTTCAATGATGACCTCTGCACTTCGCTGGCACGTTGGCGGCGGCGGGTCGGAAAGAAGCGATTCGAATTCTCTAGACGCCACTCTACACTCTGAACACAAATACACCTATATGGGAGTAAAAAGAATGCAAGCTGTACTCTAGCGCACACCCTTTTATAAAAAAGGTGTGCGCTAGAGGGCAGTTTTTCTCCCTTTTTACTCGATTTGTTTAAAGTGTACACGCATGACCAATGGCGACGCGCAGCTGTACGGCTTGTACTGTGCGTAAGTGCGCGCCTTTCTTGGCGCGAAGAAACGAACAGAAGCGGCGCGCTCTTTATATGAAGGACGTGTACCGCTGTCTGTCAGCCGCCTTAGCTAGGAGCTTCGGAGAAGCGCTACCATACGATTCCCGGCAAAATACCGCTGTCGCCCAGCCACTTACCCGCGAGGCAGCATATGCCTGCATTTGGGACTACCGTCGGGATCCTCCTGTCGTCGGCCTGTCGTGCCCGGTGAAGAAATTGTGTTGTTTTATTTACCTCTGTGGTGTTTTATGACAGTTCAGGTGCAAAATATCTCTTGTATTGAAGTCTAGCTCGGTCTAGGGTTACTCTGCACGTGTTGCATTGTTTGTGAATCACTTTGTAGGTATTATTACGAAACAGTAGAATTTCCTCTGTATCCTCTCTTTGCTATATAAAGTTTGTTTTTCTTTGTGAACCTTTGGCTCCGATCCATTCTGTGGCTTTCGAACGGCGAAAGCTGTGCGCAAAACGGCCACTCACCTTTCCGCTTGGTAGCTGGCTTCTGCCGAAGTTTGCCACGCTGAGTCGAGGGCACCTCCTCTGAGACCGAGCCCGCTACCTCTACACGCTCTAAGGGTGTCTGGGAATGCACGCGGTTAGTGCGCGAAGGTGATAGCGCCTCATCCTGTTCTAGTAAGTCTCTTTCGGCAATGGCCTTTGCTTCACCGTCTTGTCCACCTTCATCTCCGGCACGCCCCACCATCGCTTCCACTGCTGACAGAATAGGAGACGGACGTTATAATGACGCCTCTCCGATATCAACATGCAGAAATCACGAAACTGTATGCTCCGGTTTTAAGGCTGGTTACACACCAGGTGGAAATTGTTTTCCGTCGCGTGGGTTGGACTGTGCATCTTCGACTAGGCAAGGTGCAGAGGCATGTGGCACAAAGGTATCCTTTTCTGTGACCCTCTGGCCGTGCTGATTTACCACTGCACATTCTCCTAATTTGTGACGCTCCTCACAGAACTCCTCACTCTTAAACAATTCTGTTATGTTGGCTTTCAGCTTATACGAAAAACTCAAGTAAGCTGAGCTACTCTTTTTTTCGTACTGATCACTTTCGCGAGTATCCGCCGCTGACAGCCAATATCTCCAACAAAAAATCTCTCAGCTCATCCCAGGCCTCCAAGCCGTCGTTTAAAACTTCTCGAGCTCATGAGATGCTTCGCTGGAAAGAAGGGCTAAAAACTACGATACTCAACAACACTGCCGATGCGCTTCCGCAGAGAAACGGGTCGAATTCTGCGAGATACTTTGCCATATCCGTTGCGATGAGGATGGGCGGCCGCCTGTCTCTCGAGTGATGACCGTTAACATCATGCAATGCAGAAAATGTTTTATCCCTCTTCAAGCATTGCCGATGAGCTTCGTGCTCAAGGTCCATCAACTTGGTTACACAAGCAAGCTGTTTTAATGCATTAGCGATTCTTTTAACATCTTTATATTTGTTTGCATAACAAAACAGAGGGAGTGCGGGCGAAAGGTGTGTCAACACCTGACGAAGGGCTACCACCCTGTAAAGAGGCAGTTTACAAAATAAATGCAAAAACATCGCATGAAGACATACAGTATACAATATGCAATACAATATACAGGATACAAAATATGAAATATGCACAAAACTATACAATGAAAAACAAGCTATGTATAATAGATATCTCTGGAAAATCAATGTACAGGATATACCAAGATATTACTGGGAAAGAAAAATAGAATACACCAAGTGGATACTTAAATATAAACAATGTGTGAAAGGGAGAAACGTCTGACAAAGTATTGGGCATTCTCCGCATTTAGCCGTTGTTTGTTGTTTGTTTGTTTACCTGTATCTTCGTTTGTTTGTTTGAATAGTGTTTTGAGGTAGGCTGCTTACCTACCTGCCGCCAGTGGTAGCACCTTCCAAAAAGGGCAGTCGTGCATCACTTGACCGCTGCAACACTGCACCAGGAGTGCCACAAGGACTTCCTGAGATCTACGAATTTAAAGGTGAGAATGAACAATATGGACATTAACCCATTATCGCTATCCGAACAACTGCCATCCATGAACACCGGATCTGCACAATGGAACCGAAGTGAAGACCGAATTGCTAGCGCACCTAATTGGTATTTTGCCTTACTACGCAAATCGACCATATTTTTTCCTCTAGATGCTCGTTCCCCCCCACCCCCTTTCACCTCGTCATTTCTTTTCCTCTGCCCGCCGTTCCTGTCTGTCTACTTCTTCTAGCCCCCCGCATAGCTTTCCTTTTTAATCTTCCTCCTCGCACTAACAGAGCTGGCATTCTTTTTAACGCGGCAGCCTTACGTTTCCCGTTCTGCAGGAAATCCGGCGTCGTCGGTGTCGTCCTTGGCAGTGTTGTGAACAGAAGATCCGGACCGTGCAACCTGCCTATTGTACTACGTGGTAACCTATCCTTCGGATTATGCGCAAACCGCCCACCGTGGAAGGCGCCAGTTACACTGATGATTGGTCCCGGGAGGTTGCCCGGCGAGAGCTGCCTTTGTCTCAAAATCCGCACCAGTGGCTGTGTTTGAAAGAGCCACCTTACGGGGCTGTGGCGCGTCGTTTACTCGCTGCACCACCGCACCACAATTTGTATAAGGACTACCTGTGACCTAGACAATGACAACGTGATGTAGACGATGATGAGTTCCTCATATATGGGTATGTAGGCCGAACCTAGGCGACGAAGGTGGAGTACTTGAGCTGGAGGGATCCTTAACCCTTTTTGCCTCGGTGGTATCAATTGACACCACAACACAAATGCTATCGCATTGTACTTTTAAGAGTAGGTTCAGCGTTATGTGATGGTGGAAGAAAAGCAGTGTCTGTGACGTGCAAGGTAAAAAGGAGTCAGTGCCGCTGAAGGGACCCATTAAAGCTACCACGTAATTTCCTTAAGAACGAGTTAAGTACCCCTTCAAATTTGCTTCCTTCTTAATTCCTAGCGGCGTTCCTGGTAATCAGCCCTCGCATCATTTCGTCAGCAGGCACTCCCTGGCCCAAGGTGATGGCCAGCAGATGCTCATATACTTCAATGAGTTCCTTGATCTTGATCTGGTGCCTTGTTTTTTTTTAAGTAGTTTTCCATCTGCCTCCTCCCATCATCATCGTCCCCCATCGTGACCTTCTTTTATCTCCTCTTCCCGTCCCCCAGAGCAGAGTAGCAGGCCAGATACTTATTTTTCAGGCCAACCTCTCTGCTTTTCCTATCAATAAACCTCTCTCTCTCTCTTGATCTGAAGAGTTTCAATCGTTCTCAATAGCCTTTTCCCGTCTGCACTTTCAGAAATATACTGTCGCTCACAATGATCGAGGTACAAGTGTGACACGGGCAATCAATTCTCAACTCTGCTTAGTCCACTCCCTCGGTATCAGCCCTGGTGTTAAAGCCCTCCTACTTGGCTTCATACCATCAAGTCCATGTCCAGTGTTTCACGCAGCCCTTCTGAAAACTACAAGAACCTGTGCTGGTGAAGTTTGGTGAATTGAGGGGAGAACATCAGGTGCTCACAGCGCCCAGTCGCTGACGCATGTAGATCCCGCGGCTGCCTTTCCCTGTTGCCTTTGACTATCCCGCCATTGTGACCACTGTTGTGACGTTGTGATCATCAACGCAGGTCTGCCAAGTTTCCTGGAATGTCTCATAAGACCATTTTGCGGAGGCTCGCGCCGGCCCCGGAGTCATATGTTGATGACGCTCTTAGGGAAACAAGGTGAGCTTGGGCAGCGCCAATCAACAGGGAGCATATCTTCCGCAGAAAACAATCTGCAGGAACTTCTCTGGAAAACGTCCCGGCGCGACGGGTTCTCCTCTGCTACTAGCACTCTTGCAAAAGCTACGCAATCGCGAAAGGAGAATTTAGCAAGTTTTAACAAGCTGTGGATTCTTATATTACTGCGCGTGATTGTTCTGTTTCCCAACTGTGTATGGAGAACAATCTACGACCTCCAGTCAACCTCTTTGGCATGCAGCGACGCGAGTAAGCCGGGCAGTCTCCAGTTGCCAGTCATTAAAGGGGCTTCGCCATGGAAAGGAGAGTGCCTTACCACTCCTTATACAGCGAGAAAAAAAGGCGAGGAAATTTTCCCACTTCATTTTCGTTCATAATACGGCACAGCTTTACGGTCACTTGCCACCTGGCTAGGTGAGTGGTGCTGGGGTGTCTATGTAAACGTGGAATTAAACTTAAAGTGGCCTCAAACAATTGCACCGCCCGAGCCATTCATTTCAATGAAAATGTATATCCCTCTGTCCCAGAGGGTAAGTGTGCTCTAAAAACCAAGAGTGCCTTTGTCACTGTTCGTTACTCAGTTCGTGAGAACTAAGGGTGCACCCCGCGAGACATCGTTAAGAGGATGTTTCATTACACTATGGTCACACAGGATTTTCTGTCACCAAAAAATGTTGCCACGGTAAAAGAAAATAGAGGGCTTAAAGTTGCCTGTAGCCGATTCTCGTATACGCGATAAGTTCATAGAAACCTTGGGTCTCTATTAACGGTAATCTGGTGCTTATAGAGAGGTGTTTGTCATAGGCGACATTTCTCTTGTCCGGTTGACATTAGAGTGCGTCGAAAATTCCAAAGCACGAGTAAGAGTTTTGAGTGGTGTCAGTTCTCATGATGGCGATTCTTCTAAGTATATTTTATGATATGCATGACTGCGTTCTGTTTCAAAGTTTAACACATCGTTCTTATGCTGTCAACTTTGTTTTTTTTTAGTTTCGCCGATGTAGGTTCTTGCAGTACGCGCCTAGTGAAAGTGTTACCGTGTTCATTGAGGAGCGCGATAATCGGAGGCTACCTTCAAGATATTTGAAATGGCTTCACTGGCTTCTCGGACATAAGGAAGAGTGATGTCTTTCCGGTGTGGCGTCAACTCTTCTTGGCTGATTTCTCGGCGCATGTTGGTCTGTTTTGAACCGGAATGGTTTTCCGAATGAAAGATTTTGGGTAGGCGTGCAAGGAGCATTCCTTGAAAATCACGCATTTCTCTTTGTTCTACTCCACAGTGAGTTTCAACTGTTAGTTTTAATTTTTTCACATCTGGTGTGTTATAGTTTGGTTTTGGCTTCATGGGAATTTAACTTCCTAAAACGACTCAGGCTATGAGAGATGCCGTAGTGAAGGGCTCCGGAAATTTGGACCACCTGGGGTTATTTAACGTGCGCGCTGACATCGCACAACACACGGCCTTCTAAAATTTCGCGTCCATCGAAAAACGACTGCCGCGGCCGGGTGTTATGGATGGTGGGCCGATTTGAAGTGAAGCGCAGTGCCAGCCGCAACAAAACTTTCTGCTGGTATTTCGACGACTGTTTCTGAATCATCAAGAATTCCCAAATCCGAAATTTTTTTTTCCACTGAAATTCCAAAGAAGTGGATATCTAGTTCAATCTGGGAATGAAAGAAGAAAAGTCCCATCTGTTTTTGGATGCTCTAGTATCCAGGATGTGCAACCCCAAACAGTTCTACGTCTACAGCAAATTTCTGCACACTGGCCGATATCTTCAGTTCAAACAACCCGACCATCTACAAGACAAGTTTTGAAGACATTAATGCGAAGAGTTGAAGCAAGCTGCCGCACAGAACCAAAAAGAATAAAAGCAATACACACGATAATAAAACCTTCATTTTAATTTCTTCACAGCTGGTGTGTTATGGTTTGGTTCTGGTTTTATAGGGGTTTAACGTCCCAGTGCGACTGAGGCTATGATGGACGCCGTAGGAAATGTCTCCTCAAATATCGACCAATTGGGGTTTTTTAACGTGCACTGACATCCATCCATCCATCCATCCATCCATCCATCCATCCATCCATCCATCGAAATTCGACCGCCGCGGTCGGGATCGAACCAGCGTCTTTCGGGTAAGCAGCGGAGCGCCATAGCCACCGAGTCACTGCGGCGGGATCGAACGTTGTATAGACTTAAACGAAATAATCAACTTTGAAAAAATAGTCATGCTCGGAGTCAATATAAATTTCTGAAAATGCCGCTTATCTTCGCATACTCAAACCAATCCAAAAAAGGTCAACCACACAGAGGTCAACCATCCATCAATCTAAGCCTAGAGGTTCAGCTCAGAAGCTCCATATCCACAACAGTGATCATATCCACACAGCCCGGCTCTGTGACGCACAAGTGTAACCCTGAATTCGACCATCTGCACTCTTCTAGCACCCTTTTCAACACAGCACTCCTCCTTCCCCACTATGTTGGTAAAGGTTCCAGCAAACTCACCCTGTAACCCCTTCAGGAGGAACCCGGAAGACTACGAAACGTCAGGTGATTTGATTGGAGATCTTTTGCAATTTATTGGACGTGTGGTTTGAACAGTGAACGTAATAGTTTTGAGCACTGTGGCCAAATCGGCTCATTTTCAAGATTCCCGATTTATCTTAACTTTTCCTGGAGGACGGGGAGGAAATGGGCTAGTGACCCAGTTACTATAAAGATTGTGATAGTTGTGGAATGCGGGGTTTACAACGTCCTCAAGTGATGCATGGGTTAAAAGCCAGGTAGCGGACTCCAATTTAACCCAGCTGTGGTTCCTTGGCGTGCCCTGACGTACTGCAGTGCATAGGAGCGTGAAATTCGGCTCCACTAAAATGCTGCTCCCGCAGAGAGACTCCAATTCTGCGACATTATCTCCAGTAGCTGAAAGACGAAGCCGCTTACCCATCAAGGCGGGCAAGGAAAGATCCATGTCAGTGTATTCTAGCGTGTTCCGGTTACCTGCGATTATCGTGTTCTGAATTCATGACAGTCCGGATTCACAAGCAGCAGCATGCAAAACACGGGAGAATATTAATAACGACAAAGAAAACTGTAGAGATCACAGTTCACACGCTTCAGCTCCAGAAAACATGGAGCGACCCATGGGAACGGAATATCAAAGTATGCCCAATAATGCATGCATGACAATACAAAAAGACGTGATGGCGACGCACGTTTCAGTAACCATTCGCCTACTCACTCTCTTATCAATGTTGGTTGTTAAATCGAATCAAATTTATTCCTGCCTTGAAAAGGTATACAGACAGCCGAGGCGCAGAAAAAGCTCTAAGATAGAGCTTGACAAAGCCGCAGCTCCCTTTCTCTTGGCAGCTACTTGACAGCAAGGGTTATAAAACAAAGGCAATTGGTAAACGTATTAACAGGCATACAAAAATGAATACAAAGTAAAGTGAAACCGCAATATACAATATTCAATCGACATTCACACTGAATAAACACAGATCGATAACGAAAAAAAAGAATAAACACATTCTGCACGTCCAATTACATAGCACGCAAAGATTTTTTTGACGAACTAAAGAGGTAAAAATTATTATATGCGTATGTATTCAAGCATTCAAGCAAATATGCATTCAATCATTCGGAATCCCTCCTGAATCTCCTAAAGTGAGCCGCAACTGCAGCTTAAGTTAGGGTTTACGCAAAAAGCGTACAGGCGCTAAAAGACGGAGACAGCGCACACATAAGACAGGACTGACGCCAGTCCTGGCTACAACCAACTAGCTCAAATCAGTCTTGCTAAGTTAGGGTTTCGCGGCTAAACAGTGCCTTCGACGATCGACGTGTCTTCGACCTTGATTACAATGCGTGAAACTACAATTAAAACTGACCCTTAAAAAGCGCACGAGTCCATAATGGCAAGAGTACGGTGCACGTCGACGTCTTCTCTTGTCAGAATGACGCACTTGTGACGTTGTGACAGCGCTGTTGCTAATAGTCGGGACGTGGACATCCCGGTGCGTACGTTACATCCTTGATGATTTCTTTCAGTCCCCGCGTACGACACCTGTATTCTTCTTTGGCTGGGCATTCTGGTCTTTGGGTTGGCCTAATTCCAGCTGCCTTCAAGAAGTTTGTCCACCTTTTGCGTCTCTTGCCGGGCAGGAGATTTTTGCACACCTTATTGCACTCCTCCAGCGTGTCGAACCTGCATTAGGTCGGTGATAAAATAAACAATGAAGGGCACGAAGATGGGCACGTTCTAATGAGAAGTACATGACAAAGTAAGCGTTTTTCCGCAAAAAAGGTCCCGGAATTCAATGCAGGCAGTGACACCACGCGTCCGTTTTCCGGAACTGCAGAATCGTCAAAGCAGCTTTACAATACACTGCCATTCAGTTTCGCACGATAATCACGTAGGTTGTTTTGGGCCAGTGGGGCGAAATTTTTTTAGTTATTTTTTTATTCTGCTACCTTTAGAATGCGAACCGTTAAGAAAACGTATCTGTTGTACGGCGTAGTGTGGTGTACCCTTTCTACCTGCACAGGCTAGAAGGTACGATTCACCTTACACAACTTATTAACTGACCGGTAGGAAGAGCCACCTTCCAGCCAGTTGGCGGTGTTGGCACCTGCCAAGTAGAAGGAAGGAGAATCCACTTCTAAAGGAGACGATGGACAGACCGGAGGATAGATGCCGCGGATGCACTCTCCCTAAAAAATGACTAATTATTATGATGAATAATAAATTGTAATATATATAAAATGTTACAAGGTAAGAATATTACGCCAGATATTATAAGTGTATAATAAAAGGCACTCATGGCAACAAAATCTAAAGCTAACGAATCGTCACTGCATCATAAGCCCTTTCACTGGCGAATAAGCAAGACGATGGGCAGAAAAAAAATGAATTGAGGTTTTCAAAAAGAAATTCATAAAAGTGACCCTGTGTGCCAACTAGTACAGGCGCCTTAAAATGTGTGGCGTGAAGGTCAGAAGCATGGGGATAGAAGAATGTTTTCTCGGCTTAAAATATTTCTTTGATTTCAAGTTTTTCCCAGGTGTTTCTGCATGGGTGACCTGCTTAACTCTGCTTGCCGCACCTATTCAAATCGTTCTCGATGGAGCAACCTTCCCCCATTTTAGCTATCTGTGCCTCTTTTGGTCAAATAGCACCAATATTGTGCGAAAAGACGATTACAGTTTATGAATTAATTTTTTTAATCAGTCGCATGAGGGAGTATTTTTCAATTTCGCACCAATCATTTGAACACGGAGCGATAGTGCAAGCACGGCGCTCAAGCTGTCATCCTCTTCTCGTACTAAAATATTTTAATCAACTATTTTTTTATCGCTTAAAAGTGAACTCTCCTAGGTACTCTATTACGTGCGGCAAGAAAAGAAAATATTTAAAATAGTGTACGAAAACCACTTATCCACGCCGACATAAAATTGCCGGTCTTCCTGCGATAAGGAACAATTTGAGCGGCATCGGATCTCGTGTTCTCGAGTTATTAGCCTTGCAATAGGAGGGAATGATGTGGCATATAAATTGAAAACAAAAAGAAAACAAGTGAAATTATTGTGGTGAACTGTGTGTGGTAGTGGCGTAAACACACCTTTTGTCTTCGTCGACGCAATGGTGGTCCTTCATCGTCTCGTACGTCACCTGGTGGCATCGTCTTATTCCATCCGAGTGCACGTACATAAAGTAGGGTTCGTTCATGAGGGTGTGGTTGCAGATACCACCCTTGTGTTCATGTATGCAGCCAGGCGGAGGGTTCTTCTTATTTACGCAGTTTTTCTGGCAGCTGTCGTAAGTGTAGTACTGTGTGTGCCCTTCTGGGTTGGTGGGGCATTTGCCCTCCTTGTATCCCCACCGCTGGCACATGGTTCTGCAACACCAACAGCCAATGCATGGGTGAAATGTAACGATCGGCCCTACTTAATTTTCGCCGCACCACCGAGACACGAATGTTCGGAGATTATACCTCTCCCTAAATACACTGCATTTCGCTCTTTCACGTGAGTAAGCAAAAGATGATTTCTTTGCACACTCGTTGTACTGAACAAGACTTCAGGAAGAAAAAGAGATGCACCTAGACGAACATCACGATTAGAGAATAATCTTATTCGCGAAAAGTTCTTTACAAGCTATGGATAAATGTTGATATACCACACCATATATCCCATGCAGCATGCGTGGCTCGCTGCTCCTTCGTCGCCATCGCCAAGCAGGAAAATGAAAAATGAAAATAGTTTTGGGGGAAAAGAAATGCCGCAGTATCGGTCTCACATCTTGGCGGACACCTGAACCGCGCCGTAAGGGAAGGAATAAAGGAGGGAGTGAAAGAAGAAAAAAAGAAAGATGCCGTAGTGGAGGGCTCCGGAATAATTTCGACCACCTGGGGATCTTTAACGTGCACTGGCATCGCACAGCACACGGGAGCTGCGTTTCGCCTCCATCGAAACGCGGCCGCTGCCGTCGGGTTCGAACCCGAGAACTCCTGATCAGTAGCCGAGTGCCCTAACCACTGAACCACCGCGGCGTGTCCAAGCAGAACAGCCACGCGCTAGAACGATCACACTTAGAAAACGATCACACTTAGACATCGCGATAGAAGCGGCTGCCTTGCCACCCTTCTCTGTAGCAGGTGTTGCCGGCAACAGTCCGTGCATCTAAGTCTATCCGAGCTGCAATGATAGACACCTTCATTGCTACCGATACTAGACTGGCAATCAGTGAAGTTCAATACTTGTGGTGCGACACATGGCTGATGCCTTTAAACCTCGATAAATTCCAACTGTTGTCGTTCTCTCGCAAACGCGCAGTTATTCATCATTCGTACAATATTAACTCAGTCACGATTGTCCCAACAACGTCATATAAGTATCTTGGATTGCATCTGACATCTTCACTATCTTGGGTAAACCATGTCCAAAGAATATGTTCGGATGCCTCCCGTGTCTTAGGTTATCTACGACGTAACCTCAAGTTAGCAACTCCCGAAGTAAAAAAACTTGCTTACCTAACATTTGTTCGTCCAAAACTTGAATTTGCATCATCCATCTGGCATCCCTCTCAAGCTTACCTCACCGCCGAAGTTGAGGCTTTCCAAAACCGCGCGACCCTTTTTATCACCTCTAATACACTAAAGAAATTATCACTGCACTCAAACGTTCTATCTCCCTCCCCACACTTGAGTCACGCCGCATTATTTCACGCCTTTGCCTACTACACAGCTTTTTTTACCATCCGACGTCAAAGCACCCCCTGCTGAAACCACCAATCCGAACTTCCAGTCGCCTCAGCCACAGCCACCCCATATCCAGCATCAAGAGCCGTACTTTAGCAATGAGCAGTTTTTTTTTCCTGACGCAATAACCCATTGGAATGCCCTGTCAAACGACATAGTTTCATGCAACGATCGCAAAACATTTCGCCCGAAACTGACTAGTCATTTTCAGAACACGTGAACTTGTAGTTGCCCTGTACTTTTTCTTGCATTTCTTCCCTGTATTTTTGTGCTTTTTTCTTTTTTTCTTTTTCTTTTTTTGCTTACCATTTTGTAACCACTTGATCCTCCTATTTTAGTGGTTTTTTTAGTGTTTACAGTTCCAGTGTTAAGTTCATTGTGCCTATGTTTTCATCATGAGTGCATTTACACAAACCCATTTGTAAGCCCCTCCTTATGTAATGCCTTCGGGCCTTTAAGGATGAAATAAATGAATTAGGGAAAATCTCGTCAGGATCACTTATTGGACGCCTCGCTACGGACGCCTGCGAATGTGCTACATAGGCACGGCACCAAGAAAACACGAAGAACTAGAAATCACTCAAGTCGGTGTACCTGTCCGCTTTGCCTTAGGTTGTGCCTTCCTATGATGCTTTATACTGTAGCTTAAGGCGAAGAAATCGTAGTTCAGGCTGGACACTTACCTCTTTGTGTTTAGGAACCAAAAGTCGGGTTCGAGTTTAGTCTCATTACAGGGTGCGAAGTACTTAGGTTGGAAGCATTTAAAATCCTTTGGCCTTTTTATGCAATATTGCTCGCATTCGTGCAGGTATTTGAACCGGTTGCCATTGCAGTGGCAGATGTAGTGCAGGTAGTCTGTAGTCGACACGCATCTTTTCGTGTAGGCCTCGTAGTAGTACCCGAACTTGCTCTTCTCGCAGTAGTAGAGGTACGTGTCGACCGGAGAACACTGCGGAGAAATAAAAAGGTGTTGCTTCGTTGCAGTCTCGACTCGAGCACAGTCGAACTGCACTGGAGCAGATAGTCCTCGCTGTGCCAGCTGCGCTGAGCACGACGTGGTTCGTAATAAGGGAGAAATTACTCATTGACATCCACCCGAGCTCAGCCTTCTGGCTACAAAGGAAAGCTATACGGCTCTCTCAGAAACTTCGTGGTGAAAGAAAAATTCGTCCTGGTACGGGGCTCGAGCCCGGGACCACCGCTACACCGGAGCAGTCGCCCTACCAACTGAGCTAACCGGGGCGGCAAGCTTATGGTAGGACGAGAGCGAATGGATCAATAACTCGAAGTCGAACGGTGTTGGTCAAATGTTTAGGGCAACCCCCAAGGTGGAGAAGATCTGTAATAAGGGACTAATTACTCATTGTCATCCTCCCCAGCGCAGCCATACGAATTTTTGTTTAACTACGAAGTTTCTGGGAAAGCTGTAGAGCTTTTCTTTGTAGCAGTATGGAAAACTGATAAGGTCGTAAGCGTTTATTAACCCTTTTAACCACCAACCCCGAGCTGCAGTCATCATGGGCGACTGTACCAATATTATCAGTGATGATTTATACTTGTCCGGCCCGATGTTGCGCTGCTCCAACCATCAAAAACCTTTCACGATAGAAATAGCATTTCGAAACTTTAGCGCTTGTTTTAAGCCTTACAACAGTCGCTTCGTAATGGCGGTAGACCGTTACAGATGAAGACGAGGGCGACGACGGTGACGTTGGCGCAATGGGTAGTGCACGTTAAGCACTAATTATGAAACCTTGTTCGTGTTAGAACAAAGCAACGTTGATAAATTTTGCATTGGGTTACAACGTACCGGATCCTATAAGTAAGACGCAGTTATGTGCGTTGTAACCTACCACTATTGCACGAACTGAAAGGAAAGCTGCCTTTAAGAGCAGCTTTCTCTCTATAAAATTATTGTTTTAATTCTAACCACAAACAAATAATGTATTACATTTTGAGAGCGATATTTTTATGTACACCATTACGAGTGCTTAAAGAATTGGCAATTTGGAACGACTATCGGGAACCAATTTGGCGGTTAAAAGGGCAAAGGACTCCTTCGATCCTTGTAGCGCTCTGTAATCTCCGCGATGCTAGCAAGAACATCCACAAGTCAGAATACACGCGGAATTTCTAAGACGCCACGGTTACGTTGTGCGCAGGTATTGCGAATGTGGCGCAGAAAACGTGCACAATGCATTCCTGGATTCGCTACATACACTCTTCATACATGCGGTTTTCAATGAGTCGTTCACGAGGAAAGCCTAAATGTGACCCGCAGGATCTCCTTGGCTTTCATCGCCGACGAGCATGCTGTCCTGAGGCTTTTGAACTCAGCGTTCTCAAAACTTTCGCGTTGAGCTTTTCCTCGCGCCGGTCTTCAAGAGAACGCCGTGGTACTGTGAGATGTCATCAGTGCTTACACTTTCCCTCCATCAGAGTATTTGAGAGGTCTATCTTTTGATGGCCATTTCGGAGTAAGTGCCATTTTCTTTCTAGAAGCGGCCGGCTTCTTAGACACCGAAGCTAAGTTTTAGCTAGCTTGTTTATTTTTAAAGCGATAATATTAAGGCTTCTGTTCAGCGGAAAATGCGGCGTGCCGCCGCCGACGCCTGGCGTTGTTGTGTCGTGAAATTCCTGATCGATCGAAAAGGTGCCAAAGTGATTAAAACAATGCATAAGTCGCGATTACAGAATCGAAACATCACTAAACAGGTATTGACACATGTAAGACAACAAATAAGTTATGTACTGAAAAAATTGGCACAATTAGGGGGGAATGAAACCCCTTACACTCAGATAGCGCGACACACACGCTATAGGCGACGCCGGCATGGTAGTGTGGCTTGGTTAAACCGGGATTTTGTACGTATACATGCGTGGGCTTTCTGATAATGTGGTAGCTTGCGACTATACGCCAATCATGTGTGTGTTTACAGAGGCACTAATTAAGAGAGTAGTGATTAAGAGAGTGGCAAAGCGAATCTCGGTGAGGGGTCGGTGCACGGGAACGACTGTCTTGTGCAACCTGACGTTGTAGTGTCGTAATTTGGGAGCATTAGTAGATCACGAGATCAAACATAAGAATGAGGTCAACTCGAGTCTCTGATGGGACGCATTAACGCCATCGCGTCGTACCCTTACATGAATACCTTAAATGTCCCAGAAATGTTCTATTTATATCGATCGATTACTGCTCTCTACGAAAACGTCGCTGTTTCCACTGAAATGGTACGCTTTATAACAAAGATAAAACTAAACCTCAGAGCTGTCTCCACCCCCAGCCGATTTGACAAACCAGCATCAGTTCAACGAACATATTTGTTCGAAGAGATTCGAAGTACGACCATACGCGCGCAAAACGACAAACAAGAATCAGACAACCAATAACGCTCTAGACGTAATCCGCGATGTCATGATTACAAGCCGAGATGCGAACAAATTTCCAGGTTTATGTTCGAATTTTTCAGAAATGAGCACATAATTACAAGTGACCAAACATAAGAGAGAGACAAGACCAGTATATGGTACTTCTTAAGTGGAGAGTACCATGAAGTTTGCTTTAGCGCCCCCTAACGAAGCCCGGAATTTGTCACTCTTACCGTGTTATAGTTCGTAACACGTGAAATGCTGGAACGGGCACAGCTGTTGCCCAGAGCTGCCTTACAGAGAATAAAGCAGTGTATTTTTCCTGGTGCATCTCCTTCAAAGGTTTTCTCTGCGGAAACGCCCTCTGAGCGTTTTAAAAGGAAGAGATAAGCGAAACGTGACAACCGTTTTCACGGCTAGCCATGCGGTGAGACGGACTCAATTTGATCAGATAACTGCCGCTGTCACCTTTTTGGCTCACACGAATGAAAGTAAAACGTTTAACGTATTCAGTGAGCCCATTTAACTTGCAAATTTACATTCTGTAGCCGCGCGTTGTTTCACATAATCTCTTCTTAATATTATGCACGTGATGCACAACTGCGCCTTTTAGGCTGGGATGCTTGAGGCGAAACTTCTAGGCATGACGCTGATGGTATGGCTGATGTTTATATTCCAAAAACTTGTGAGCAACATGCAAAGATAGCTGTTCTCTCTTTGATACGTTTACTGCGTCACATAAGGCAGTATATTTGCAACGATCGCAATCGCTTTCCGTGGCTGTGTTCTCATAATGCGTTGGGATTTGGGCGCCTCTTCTCAACGCTGAAGTGGGAGCTTGGAAATGTTTTTTTATTTCATTTATTTATTTACCACCACAATATACATGGTGACAGGGTGTCCGTAGTAAAAGCGGCCTCTTGGACCGCTTGACCTGGCCATGTGCTATTTTATTACTTCTAGATAGGTACTTACGCTGCAGATGGACACAATTATTCTCACATGAAAATAAAATTTTATGTATACACGTACATATAATTATATATTAAAATAAGAGGCTCGTTATACCATGCATATGGAGGAAGCAAAGAGCCTCCATGTCCATGGAGCACAACTGAATATTTTAATTTTTTTATTTTGTGATGTTGGTCAATGGGAGATTAATTGTCTAATTGCATTTTTGCTTAAAGGATATTCATGAGATGGCAGAATGAATGCAATGATAAGCCACCGATGAGGTCTGATCCCACGACCTCCGATGTTAACGTCCGATGCTCTACCAGCTTAGCTAATGCGACGGATGTACAACCTCCTCTTTTCGGGGTTCACATGCTGAGTGGAACCAAACGTTGTGTGTAGTCACAAAGTGAACAAGGATGTGAAATCTGAATTTGATTTAATAAATTTTGGCATCCCCCAAGCTTCTCTTCTAGGATCCCTTTTGTTCCCTGTATATATCAATGACATTGTTAACATTCCACTAATTGCCAATATTGTGTTGTATGCCGATTACACAAATGTCTTCTTTTCAGGAACTACCCTACATACACTTGAACACTTATCAAATGTCTGGCTGAAAGAGGTAATGATATCGTTCTCTTTTATTCAACTTGAATTCAATGTTCAAAATGTGAAATTCATGTTTTTCTACCCAAAAAATAACCCAATAGACCACCATATCTCACTTCAGTTTAATAAAAATAATTTAGCAAGTGCTAGCGTTGGGGTTCTTTTTGTGTATTTCGGCAGTATCTAGGGTGGACCGATCACGCATATAACATCAGATCGAAAATAGCCAGATGTTTAACTGTGATTCGTCGAATAAGGCACCTTCTGACACAGCACGTTAAAAGACAATGAATTTTACTCTGGTTCACTCTAATCTAGTATTTAGCAGTCTAGTATAAGGTTCCTGGAATGGAACAGATTCGCATAAATTATCTTCTCACCAGAAAAGAGCCCTACGTGCGTTATGTACAAGCCAAACTGATGAAACAAATTTCTAAAACATGTCAAGCCCAGTTTCCTTGAGCATTAAAAATTTAGCTTAGCGATTCAAATGCTTCATAGGCTTAAGGAAGATTTCACTTCTTTCCGGAATATGTATCTTTCCATACACATAAAATATGAATTGCGCGTCCTTTCCCTATCTAATACAAGGTTCAAAACAAATTATGGAGCACAAAGCATGATTAATAAAATTGCAGCCTTCTGTAATGCGCACCCATCTTCAGTGGAAATAGCTCAAGAAGCTACGAGCACTATTGCATTTAAGAAGAAATTGAAGTTGTTCTTTATTGTTTTGTAGTTCTGCGATTTTTTTTAGTTCTGTTGGCCCTGTTTCTTTCTGAATGTTGTGGATTTTTCTGTTGCCTGCTTATTTATACTCGAGTGCCTGTTTTCAATTTTCAGTTTTCAATTGGAAATGTTTTTCATTTTGCTAGTTAGCAAAAAACCGGTTTGGACATAACAGTGTCATGTTTCTGCTTTTTTTTTAGATTTCAGGAATGTCTCTCTTTTGCCTCGGTTATTACTTTTCCTACCCTGAAGTATGTTTTGTTTTGTTGTAACGTGATTTTTGTACATATGATTTGCCGCTAACTCAGCACTATCCTGATGTGTAAGCCAGGTGTAGGCTTCATCAGGAGGCATGCTTTCCCTGCCTCCTGTCGCAGCTCCTCGAAGGAATATTGTAAATATGGTGGAATAAACTTTTCAACTTCACTGCAGGAAGTATGATCCATGGTTTTTTGACATAAAGATTCTGGGCCGGAGCAAAGATACTAAGGCACGGGAGGTTTCGGAAGCTTTCCAGCATAAGAAAAATCGTGTCAGTGATACCCATGCAACTCTCTTTAGGACCGAGATGTCGTATCTTCAACGGTTTTGTTGATTGTGTAAGGTCTTACGGCGGCTCATACCTTGGCTTTCCTAACATTTGCTCTCTCCTCCGCGAATAAAGTTAGATGAAGTTAGCGCTTGTCCAGCGTCGTTTTCCCGTTGTGCTGGACTTTATAGGCGTTGTTGTTTCCTGCCTGAACTGCTATGCAGCATGTAGCCCCAGCTGAAATTTTTCTAAAGTCTCAACAGCATCAACTTCGTTATTGTTTCGACTGGCTTCCTCTGCTTATGAACAACACTCGGCGATTAGGCAACAGTGAAAAAGCTCGACTTTGGAGTCATCGCTCGTACTCACTTGTTTTGGCCCTTTCTTCGTTGGTTTTCTGGTGGTTGTTGTCGAAGTTGTTGTAGTAGTCGTTGTCGTGGTCGTTGTTGTAGTAGTGGTTGTAGTCGTGGTTGTAGTTGTGGTTGTAGTAGTTGTAGTCGTTGTGGTAGTTGTGGTGGTTGTAGTCGTGGTTGTTGTAGTCGTCGTTGAGGTTGTGGTAGTAGTGGTGGTGGTCGTTGTTGTAGTTGTGGTGGTTGTAGTCGTAGTCGTAGTAGTCGTGGTGGTTGTGGTTGTAGTCGTTGTAGTCGTAGTAGTGGTGGTGGTTGTAGTAGTAGTAGTAGTCGTGGTCGTGGTTGTAGTAGTAGTAGTCGTCGTGGTAGTTGTCGTTGTAGTCGTGGTCGTGGTTGTAGTTGTGGTAGTAGTTGTAGTTGTCGTTGTAGTAGTCGTGGTTGTAGTCGTAGTAGTGGTTGTAGTAGTAGTAGTCGTAGTAGTCGTGCTTGTAGTAGTAGTTGTCGTGGTCGTTGTGGTAGTCGTGGTGGTAGTAGTTGTAGATGTCGTAGTCGTGGTTGTAGTGGTGGTTGTAGTAGATGTAGTTGTAGTGGTGGTTGTTGTAGATGTAGAAGTAGTGGTAGTTGTCGTGGTAGTCGTGGCAGTGGTTGTGGTCGTCGTCGTGGCGCTTGTAGTTGTAGTGGTCGCAGTGCTGGTTGTGGTGGATGTTGTCATGGCAGTCGTCGTGGTTGTGGATGTCGGCGTAGTTGTAGTGGTCGCTGTCATAGTTGTGCTGGTGGTACTGCGGGTTGTGGCAGTGGAACTGACGTCACCGGGACCACCGGAAGAGGTCTGTGTGGTGGAAATATCTCTGTCGTCGTCGCGGTCGCTTTTCGTCGTGGTTTCAGGTTGTAAGGTGACGGTTGCCGGCGGTCCCAAGTTCCCGAGGTCCGGCAGAAGAGTGGTGGCGTTACCGGTGCGTTTCCCCAGCATCGCTCCTCCCACGATACTTGTGACGACCAGGAAGAGTAGGAGCAGCAGCAGTAGAAGAGTACACAGCAGGCGGAGGCAGCAGGCACCCCAGTTGCTCCGTTCGTCGTCCTCTGTGGACACTGCGAGCAAACGCAAATCAGAAAGAAAAGTCACAAGCAGGACGAAGAGTTTGATCATCTAAACTTCCATGAGCACCAAATAAAACTAGTAAAAAAGCACGGTGAAAATTTTAAACGCGTTACGATCAGGCATGCGCTAAAAAAAACACTGCATGATAGGAATAGCAATGTCTGGCTGACATGTCCGAAGCTGCATATAGGCTATGACAAATGGCATATTGGTGCGCGACAGATTACTTTCAACCATTTTCGCGTGTTCTGCTCATGCATACCAGACGAACGTGTTCGAATTTGTTCTGCATCTAACTGAAGCTTGCTGGCCAAGGTTCGAACCCACGGCCTCCAGCTCAGCAGTGGAAAACCTTCGACGCGGTTAAATTCCATCAGTGAAGAACTATGGAAAAAAACTATCGCTTGTTTCCCCAAACTTTTTAATCTCGAAAGCAAAACTGGCAAGTATTGCCACGTGGCTCAACGTTTATTTTTAATGCACATCCCTGGCGCACGGCATCATGTTACATAGCGAATAAATTTCGATACCCTCATTAAAGTGGTATATATGTTTTCAATAAACTTTTATACACTATATCCAGTCTCTAGACTTTTTATTTTGCCCATAGAGTCCATAGACTATAAACTAAGTCTATGAGAGCATTAATTGCCTATTTTCTATAGAATGACTTTAGGCTATTTATATGCTCAAGTCGATAACCCCTGTGTGTTGGCGGCAACCCGTTGCAAGTAACGGCGTTACCGATAACGCATTGATTTTTTCGGTAACTTGCAACGTACTCGTTACCATTTCTGTACTGTAACGGATAACGTACTTCTGTTAACATTTTTCGCTAACCTGAATTGTCACGTTACTAGTTACTTTTTATTCAAATTGTCCCTCCCCCGTATGCTCCTGTTTTTAGAGGAAAAAAAAGCGCAGAGCACCTAAAGTGGTGTTGTAAATAAAGAAAATGTAGAGGTGCTCTCGACGACCCTTGTTGCGGCTCGCATGCATGCCAGAAAACACCTGCCCTTGACGATGCACCCAACTAAAAGAAAAAGAACACCCATAATGCACTAAGCTCGTGCACAAACACGCATTCACGCACTTGCCTTCGCCTACCTCCCCTTCGCAAACCACTGACACACACACAACTCTCTAAAGAGTGGAAGCATGCCGAGCATTTAACGTCACATTTTTCAGGACTACTGTAAATTTGTTTAGAGTTAAGCGATGATTT
Organism: Amblyomma americanum; assembly: GCA_030143305.2. NCBI lineage: Eukaryota > Metazoa > Arthropoda > Arachnida > Ixodida > Ixodidae > Amblyomma > Amblyomma americanum. The sequence continues at coordinate 25,013 of JARKHS020030022.1, forward strand.
CTTCGTGAATTTAGAATTGATGATGAAGTGTCATTTTGTGTTTATGATGTCACATTCAGAAAATGGCTTCACCGTGGGCCATAGAGTTGTAAGTAGGATACAACTTAAAAAAACAGCAGTTCCTTACACTGGGCCGTCGTCCGCTGCGTCCTGTATTACTCCGGTAGCCGAATGTAAGTGCTTGGCTGTATCAAATAATTACCAGATCAAAATTCTAAAGCTCATAATTATTTTTTGTGATAAACTTCTTGTTTAAGTTACGAGAAACGTTTAAGCAGCGGAATACTTTTTCGTCGTGAAGGAATTCTGTGTGCGGCGGCTGAATGTGGGCGAAGCTTCACGGCAGATTTAAGTTGTATCGGACTCCTTTAGGCCACTATAACATTGCTAAGCTCCTGCACATTTGTGCAAAGTATTCTCGTTATATGAGAATTTCCGCTAAAATCGGCGTTTGGGCTAGAAGTTTTATGTGAAATATGAGCTTTAAAACATTGTTATCGTGAGCTCTTGCATTGAAGACGCACA
>JARKHS020030023.1:0-32500 GCA_030143305.2 Amblyomma americanum
CAGGCCTCAATTGACCCTGTCAGCTGGAAGGGAAGAAACGCCGCATTTGCGGTCGTACTTCTGTTTTTCTTCGGACCTCACTTGACCCTGTCAGCTGGCCGGAAGAGAAAAACGCCGCGTTTGCGGTCGTACTTCAGTTTTTCTTCAGGACTCAATTGACCCTGTCAGCTGTAAGGACTACAAACGCCGCATTTTCGGTCATAATTTTATTTTTCTTCAGGCCTCACTTGTTCCTGTCACACCGGTCGTTGACCCACCCATCCGTCATCAAACTCATCGTTCGGGTGATGAAACAGGAACCGAAAGAGCATCATGAATAAATTTAATTTTAAATGATTTATCAGTAGTAGGGGGATGCAACGTTGCGAAAATGCGTTTTGATGCCAAATATACCGCGGAGTAAAAAAAAAATACACGGGACTAAAAGTAAGCGTGCATGGTCCAGTGAAGGGGGAGATTACGGAGACACAGGACTCAATTTCTTTTTCTTGTCAGTAAAGCTCCATACGGATAAGCAGACAGACTGAATTTTTTTATGCCGCTTACACGAAGTTCAAACATACCACATGCCTACAAAGTTTCCGTAAAAAAAGCTTTAAATCATGCAGGAGTTCTTTGAAAATTTTGATAATTTTTTACTTCTCCTGGAGAGCATCTTTGAACCATTTAAGCCAGAGAAATAAAACCTGCTCCAATTTCACAATAAATTCGGTTCCTTGGTAAATAAAATTATGATTATTGCTTGCACTCCTGCTTTGAAATATTATTTTTACATAATGGTAACTGGGTAATTGCGCTGCCCGCTGAGAGAAATTTCTTAGCCAGTAAGTATGATTTCAGCCTGACAAAATTAATTGGTCTGATCAATGTTTTATATCCTAGACATTTTATTTCAGGCGTAGCATGGTGTACGTTTCGCATAATGCTCCAGAGTGCCTTTCGAGCTTTCGAGCACACAATCTATGTTAGTGTTCCAAAGAAGATCGGGGGTAAATATGAGACCTAAGTACTTATGCTGCACTGTCTTTTTGATTACTTCATTTTCTATGCTGCAGGGAAAATTCAATGTACTTTATTTTTAGTTGTCGTCATTAAGAGTGTCTTCGGGTTTAGAACCATTTGCCGTTAATCTCACCGTTTATTTAGTTTTTGCAAATTTCAGTTTAGTTTTACCTGGTCGCTTTGGGTTTTGATAGGGTTATAAATTATGCAGCCATCTGTAAAATCCTTATTGGTGCGTCAATATTTTCAGGGAGGCCACGGGCGCCATTATGTCTCAATAACCTAATTCGCTAGCTCCATTGAAGTGAGCAGGTAGGTAGAAGACATATGCAACCTCCATAGTAAAATGGTATAAGCCAGAAGATTTCAGTTGTCCACCAATCTTTAATTACTTATTCGCGGAGTCTACCATGGAGGAAGTCGAAAACGCAACGGCTTACCGAAGAAGATGCGCAAGTGCGTTTCGTGCGCTGATATCAGGGTTAATGAAGTTACTTTGGTGCGGTTACTGCACCTACAGCAGACATGCAACTTGGTGTGACCTGCTGGCAAGTTCACGAGTTAACTTCAGCTGCCATGTCTTCCTAATCGCTTTCCTCGTCACACGACAGCAGGTAGTCACCGGAATGGCCATAAATCACGCAAAAAATACAACGCTATGCGCCTATTCTGGACGAACTAACTGCCAATCTAATCGAAATACTATCTCCGCAGCCTGGATTGAACCCGCGTCTTTCAAGTCAGCAGCCGAGCACCATAACCACTGAACCACTGCTTCCGCTAAATATAAAAGCCGTTAGGTTGAACGCCTTTATTGTGGAGGGCTTTAGGGCATTGGTCTTTATGGTTAAGGCCTTCAATGTAAATGCCTTCAGAGTTACGGTCTTCGACGTCGAAGCTTTTAGGTCAAAGGCATTTAGGGTGAAATCATTATGGTAAAGTCCTTTAGGCTGAAGCCCTTGAGGGTAAATGCCTTCCAGCTAAAATCCATCAAAGGCCTTGTGGCAAACGGCTTTAGGTCAAAGGCTTTTATACCTAAAGCTTATAGTGCACAGGCATTAGGTGAAAGGATGCTTTCGCGTGCACATTTCGGTACGCCTTGCAGGCTTGCTGCGAGTCGCTCATAACTGTAGTCATTATTTTCTCGGTGGTGTGAGCGTGCTTGATGGCAAGCGTGATTGCGTCTTCCTCAGCGTCCACTATTCAGTTTCGGCTTTGAACCGTGGCGCTGATTATCTCCTCCCCGAGGTTGGTTGTGACAATTGCTACCGCAGCCGCCCGGCCTTGGTAGGGGCTGGCGTCAGTGTAAAGAATGTTCGCTTTGCGGCGTATGACCTTATGTTGTATTTGCTTGGCTTGGGCCTTTCGTCGTGCACCGTGGTGTATGGGGGTCCATATTGGTTGGAATTGGGAGGATGTGATAATCCGCGGGTGCTAAGGGTAGCCTGGTCCGTGTTGTGTGAACGTTTCCTGTGTGAGGGTGGCGTCCCAGCCGCCGAAGGATTCTGATGTCTATATAGCTGAGGCGCAGGCGGTGTTCTTGAGCAGTTAAGTGGACACCCACATCATGAGGAATCACACTCCCGGTACACACACCCGTGACAGTATTCTGTGGATCCCAGCCCACAAATGTACAGAGGGCAATGAGGTGGCTGACAGGATAACTCGAGGTCATTCATTCCGAGCCCCGTCCCCGTCCACCTCGGAACCTTGGTCTGCGCTATCATATGGCGAAATCATAAGCTACCACCGACTTAGTCGCGGGAAATACTCAGCCCCCACAAAGACTTCACTCGTCAGGAAGCTACTATATAGAGAAAACAGGCAAACCTGTACACTACCACACTTAGCGCGACACAAGATTTGGCCCGCGCAATACCCAACATAGGCATGCCCACTCTGCGGAGAGACATGGTTTCGAACTACCCCGAACAACGTAAAGCGTCCAGTTTTCAGGAACTTAGCCGTGAGCAGTGGGAGGTGAAGCTGGCTCACACTGAGCGTCCTTTTCAGCACCAGCTGATAGGTCAGGTCTGGCGAGCTGTATTCGCCAATGGTTTCCCGGAGCTGGGCGAACCACCCCGCCATAACTTTTTTTACGTCTTTTTTACATATGACTTTCTTTTCGCTTTATCATCTAACATAATTATCAGTTTGCTTACGAATGCGTTGTTTTTCGTGAAATAAAATCACTCGAGGATGCTAACGTTCAACTTGATATTTCCAGCATCTCCCTTTGGTGTAATGAATGGATTATGGAACTCAATGCTAATAACTGCAAAATTATGCGAGTATCAAGACGCGGTAACACTCCGCTTGTTTAGTACAGAAATAACATTTCATCAGACGCAGTCACTAAATTTGAATACAAGGGTCTCTACATCTTTGTTGGGGTAAGTTGGACTCGCCATACAGAGTAAGATTACTAAGTGTGGTAACTGCATATTGGGCTAAGTGCGCCTTAACTTTTCGAAAGCTCCAAGTACCTTGAAATTGTCACTTTACACACCACTAATACCTTTTATACTTGAATACGCTCCTGCCAATGGCTATGACATCCTCAGCATGAAGATCTAAACACTGGAGCTGGTCTACAATAACACTGCTCCTTTTATCTTGTCCACCTTTCACCGTACCGTGAAACAAGTATGAAAGCTAATCTTTATACCAGGATTTTAGTGCCAAGACTACACATAATAAAGAGGAAAACAGGGGTGCTTACAACTGTTTAAAGAGGTGAAAGCAGTCGACATAAAGCCCTCCCTCCCAAAAATAGTGCTCATGCGCACGCGTACATGGCAACAAGAAAATACAAAGACAAGTGTTATCTGGGTACGCGTGAAAGAATTCATTATCAGCCTCATGAAGAAAAACTGCTGTCACTGACATAGTTTAAACAGAAAAAACGACAGTTGTGAGTAAGCGCCCATGTTATCTTCTTTCTTCTGTGTAGTCTAGGCGCAAAAATTCTTTTAAAGTGTCCGGTAACCAGCTAGCCTAGAAGTTAACTCTTTTAAAGTTAACCTTTCTTCACCACTCTAAACATCCGCCCAAAGACAAGTAGTCTGAGCCTTTTTCATAAGCTGTGCAATCATGCCATGCGGTGCGATGCCCTCATTACTTCTCCATAATTCGTGTCTCCCCACATTAATCACCGAAAAGGTTGAATTTAAACATTGAACACCATATTTACATTTCAGTCTTTCTTGCCTCGTGGGTCACGTGAATGGAAGCTTCCTGTATAAATTGTCGACCTCAATGATAACCAGCATGTTCGAACCACACAAACATTTTATAACAGGAGGATGAAACTGTTTTATTTTGTCACAACCATAGCATTAGTTTGTTTATTTTGTTATATGTAACCACACCTCTCTTGAATGCCCTCTGCCCTCAGATTTCAATGAATAAGTAAAGAAATAAAGAATCCAGGGTGTAATCCGTCTAGCAAGGAAATACTTAAACACATTGTTTTGACTTTAATAAAGCCGGTTTGGAATCATTCTTTATTGCTCTCTGTGAAATACGTAGCGTTATAAGCAGGAAGCTCGGCTATGATAAACTAAACGCGGGATCAGTTTATAGAAAGAACGTGCAAAAAAATTTGCAGTGGCTTAGATCGGCTATGCCAGGATATACGTAACGAAAGCTAAGGCATTGCTTGGTTAGACTTGGTTAATCTTGACTGCAAGTTCCGGTCAGTCTGGCTGTCTGCCTAGTTATTGTCACGTGGTTCGTCATGCGGTTGGTCACGTGAACAGTCACGTGGTTGGTCACGTGGTGTGGTGCGACCACGGTGGGAATGCGAGCACGGCGAAGCTGCGAGTTCGTGGCGAAACAAATTGCACTGCTAAAAAGAATTCAGTGTTGTATTATATGTCGATGTACCAATTCTTGCAAGACTTTCATTTGAGCTAGTTGGTTGTAGCATGACATGCTTTACACAAAAGCGTACTGGCCCTAAAAGACGGAGACAACACACACAACTTAGTTGGAAGCTGGCTCCAACCCTGTCTTGTGTGTGCTGTCTTTGTCTTTTAGCGCCAGTACGCTTTGTCGTAAACCATGTCATACCCATTCTTCTTCGCGGAAATAGGGTAGGTAGACTCTCATATCAAAATGTTTGGCTGCGGTTAATTGGGTGCAGGAAATGCGAGGCGCGCTCAACACCCACAATGGACCCCGAACGCGCGCTTCAAGTGGAGGCGTTGAAGATTGGTCTACGCGTCGCCGCCGTGGTCGTGTCATCTCCTACTGAGCCCACAGAAGGCGTCGTACCTGCGGCTGCAAAACCAAGCTGGTACAAAATGCGGCCCGCCTGGAGTCTCCACTGGATGTCCGAGGCACAGTTCTTCTACGCGCGCTTCGCATATTACAGCTGCAGCGGCACATACGACGCTACGCTTTTGGTGAACGAGCCACTCAGGGGCAACGCTGACTTTGCCGCCGCGTACCACTGCCCGCCTGACACAATAGCGGGCGAACAGAATCAATGCGAGAACGTTACGCTACCTTATGAATGATATAGCGATGTGTAATGAGTTTGCGGAGCGAAACGCATGTGTGTGTGCCCGATATGTTTTTCCATTATTTTTGCTGTTTTGTTCATCTGTTTCTTTTCGCGATACCTTTCGACCACCTGGCTTCGTAGCTATGCGATATTGCCTTAAATAATTCAGACAAGCCGATCACTTAAGCATTGTTCTTAAATTATGTATGGCTCTTTCTGAACCTTATCTGGTATGAACATTTATGTGTAAACTGAAATCTGTTATCTCCGCAAGGAACTCTGAGAAGAACGCGGTTCCTAAACCCTGCCACTATTGGCCTAGAAGATGAAAAGTTCTGCTAATGCTGTAAAAAAACAAAGCGCAACAAAGCTCAGCTTTGATGCATCATATATTTTTTCTGCTGTAAACATTCTGTAGAGTATACGTGATATATGTTATTTAAAGGTGTGCGAATAGTATTTTTAGAAGTCTAATAGTGTCGCTTTTCTACCGTATCGAATAAAAGAAGTGCAGCAAGAAGTCGAGAACGAATCGAGTTGTAGTAAATCAATCGTATAAGAATAAAATTTTTTCCAGGGTATTCGCTACTTGTGCGATATTCGTACATTATCTTGCGAACGGAAAAGTGATAGTGGCGGCGTTGTTGAACGTTCTGTATCTTATAGACATTTAGGTATCGCTGTCAAAAGACTCAACGCTGATCGCTACTTTACTCGGGGATAGCTTTACCTTTTCTACGAATTGGAGGCTGCTGGGGCGTAGTGGCCGTAACTCTGCTATTCCGCCAAATGGCTGGGACGTACGACGGTGCACCTGGACGCATGGGGCGTTACTCTGCGTTGCAGCAGCTTCTCTGTCTCTGGTGTAGCTGGTTGTTTCGAAGGTACTTGTGAAAACGCAAAGCGAATTCATTGTAATCATGAAAATATTCTTCTTTGCTTTCTACCGTTGAAAGTTGGCAGTTAATTGTCATAAAAAGATGCCTTTAGTTGCAAATATTTACCTTATACCTTATATTGTCATGTTTTATCTTTTTTAGCCAATCTTCATAGGATTTCGTGTGAGCGTTAGACACGGTGCCAAACACCTCTATTTACTGCGTGATGACAGTGCACTTAAACAACCACAGGTGGTCGAAATTATCCGGAGCCCTCCACTATGGCATCCCTCAAAGTCTGAGTCGCTTGAAGACGTTAAACTTAAACCAAACCAAACTCCTCTATCTTGCCTGTAGGTGTGTTAAAGTTGTACTCATCAATGCAAAAAACTCGATCATCAGCACTCGGGTTGAACGCCCAAGGCAGAAAGCTTGGATATTACTTTTAGGGAGAACATGCAAACGAAGAGGCTGTAGATAATTGCGAATGGTAAGGGTGACATAGGACAGGCTTCACGGACGACCACATAGGCATGGGCACGGAGAGATGGCCGCTAATAAGCTCAGTGAGTGAAACATTTGCAACTAAGTTGCACTCCGTTTGGAAACTGATTTACAAAATTATAGCACTTCAAATGAATAACAAAAAATGAAGAGCGTACACGATAAATGGTTTCGAAACACAATTTGCGAGAAAGCAAGGTGCTGATGATGTCAAAGCAAGGTTAAATTTCAGCGGTCATGTATATATTACTCTGAATAGGGCGGCCTCTGAGACCACACGTTTAGCGAGGGCAAATGAGAACTGATATCTCGTGTTGTCGAATATTTAATAAAACTTTAGGGGAAATTTTGGTGCCCACATTCGCCAAAGTGATGGGCCTGTAGCATTCCATAGAGCGCACTTTTTTCTTCGTGACTGCATATTGCGATTAAGAATGTGGTTTTTAACAAATGTCTGCGGAAGGTCCCCTGCATCCAAACTCCTGCCGGAGATGTCCAGCAGGACAGGAACGAGAATATATTTAAAAGTTTTGTAAACTTCGCATGTAAGGCCATCTTGACCAGGCATTTTCGAGAAATAGTTGATCAATTGCTAGTTGTATCTTGGTTTATGTTTCGGAACCTAATACAAGAACAGTCTTCTCATAAAGAGGTCATTACATGTATGTCCACGAAAAGCATTATACAGTGAGAATTATATACATACGAGGAGCACAAATGAATAAGTCATGTAAGCGCTCTTAAACACGTAGATTGCCTTGCTCGTGATGGTCACTAAGGCGCATTCAACAAAATCTCCAGTATAAGTTAGCAGCGGCGTGGTGGTGTTTGTCGAATAATAGCTGCCATGTCGGACGCTCACCTTACAAAATGCGCTTGGAACGAGATCGAACTCTGGCACCCCGCTATCGTTCTGTACCATTATTTAGTAATTCACACTTCATGTTAGCATCTTCGTCCAAATATGGCAGGTGCTTTACTTTTCAATTCATAGTAGTTCTAGAAGTTCTTGCGAAGTGTCCTTCTCAGGTGCTTCCAGGTAAAGGACCTAAAAGAGCTAATATCGAAAGCTAACGCTCGTATATCTAGTTTAAACATCTCCCAGTCCCAAGAAACAATGGCTTGTCACCAGAAAAGAAGATTGCATTTGCTAGAGCAAGCGAAATATAAATTGTTTATTTCCAAACAAAGAATTCAACCTCCAAAGCTACAACAGTAACTTAAAAATTAAACTAGCGCTTCCCGTGAGCCGTAAAAATCACTATACAGTGGCCAGAGAAAGATAGTAGCGTTTCATTTAAACGAACGCCGTAGATGATATATGGAACTTAGGAAGGCTGGTGTAAGAATAAGGACTGCATAGTCTGTCACGGGTAGCATCACTTTCCACTCCTGGGTTTGTGAGCAATAGGAGAAGCTCCAAGGAAAGGAAGAAAGAAGTGCCGTAATAGAGGGCTCCGGTATAACTTCTAGAGGTCTCCTTCACGCGTTTGCGTTGCCGGGTTCCCCTTCTCAATTTCTACCTTCACAGACCTGGCCTGGCGATTTCCCCACTGTGCCATTTTTGTGCCGAACATGAAGCATTAGATCACTTCCTGCTGTTCTGCCGCCGCTTTTCTCATTTGAGGAAGCGTCTTTTGCAAAATTCCATTTCATCAACTGGGCTTGCCTGTGTCTTCCGCGGTTGTTGTTTCAATTGGCGCTTCTATGCTCCGACGATGAGACAGGAGTGTGCGCTCTGCTGTGCAAAAATTTCAATAAACGCAACGACTCCCATTCTAATTTCTTTTTCCGGCTCTCAGCCAGTACGAAATTGAAACATACTATTATGTATACTATTGTATACTGTTACGCACATTAAGCCATTGTCCCGTCTGTGATAGCGTGAGCACCTAGCGAGCCGCTGACGTGTCATTCCGTGCTGCTGATAAGCTGCGCACGGCACGCTATCGGCGCACTATAAGAACACCATGCTCTTGGCAATAAACGTTTTTTAGTTCTGGACCTTCGTCGATGCTGGTCGTAGTTATTTCACTGGCGACGAGGATGGGATCCGTCGGGACTGGCCTGCCAAGCGTGTCTGGGCAAGATCGGACGACGCACATCGGAAGCCACTAACGCGGACTGCAAGTGGCTGGCGGCCAGGGGCAAGCAGCTGACAACGGATCCTACGCACCAAGCAAGACATCGACACGATAAGTAACTGCACCGAAGCGTTGTTACGTTTACGTTGTTACGTTTGTGCACCGAAGCGATGTCGCGTCTTGGCAGAATCGATGAGTACGACCCCAAGGTCCAGAATTTTGATTCTTACTTGGAACGGTTTGAACATTTCGTCAGCGCCAATGAGGTCTCGGAAGCAAAGAAACTGTCAGTTTTTCTAACAGTACTTGGCGCAGAGGCGTATGAAGTCCTCAAGAACCTGGTAGTTCCAGCGCTTCCCGGTGAAAAAACTTTCGCTGAAATCAAGATTCTGCTGAAGAATCACTACAGCCCGCAAACTTCAGTCATTGCTGAAAGGTGCAGGTTTAACCGCCGAGTTCAACTGGAGCAAGAGAGCGTAGAAGATTTCGTTCTGGAGTTAAAACACCTTGCTCGGAAGTGCAATTTCGGAGACTTTCTGCAGGATGCCTTGCGAGACAGACTGGTAGCAGGCATTCGCAATGAGGAAACTCAAAGAGCTCTGTTCACCACGGAAGGCTTAACATTTCAAGGCGCATGCAAAATTGCGCTGGATAGGGAGTTGGCCACACAGCAGGCCGCGCTATTGCAACAAAGAGGTCGCAGTGAGGCACTCAACGCGGTGGGAACGCACGAGAGGTGCGACCGAAAGACAAAAGACTCAACGCGAGGAAAAAGTCAAAAACAGAAGTGTAGCCGCTGTGGCAAGGCGCATACTTCAGACAGCTGTTGGTACAAGAGGTACAAGTGCAGACGGTGCTCGAAAGTGGGTCATCTTCAAAATATGTGCCAGGCAAGCCGTGAAGAACTAAAAGCGCATCTAGTATCCGAGTCATCGGAAGAGGAGTCCACGTTATACAGTTGCGACGCTACGCCTTCTAAGAAGAGCTATGTTGTGTCTGTGAATGTTGAAGGCCACGACCTGCCAATGCAGGTTGACACCGGTGCTGCTGTGACTGTTGTGCCGGAAAGCGTGTACGCCGCTAAGTTGTCGCATGTCAAGTGTGAGCCAACGAAATTGGGGCTCAAAACTTATACAGGTGAAAAAATGCATGTGATCGGTCAATGCAATGTCACTGCTCGCTATGAAGGTCAGTGCGCCGTGTTACCTATTGTTGTTGTGCGTGAGGGTGAGCGCAATCTGCCTATACTTTTAGGCAGGAGCTGGCTTGAGAAGTTGCAGCTTAACTGGAAATCTCTTTTCGCCTTGAGCATTGACGACAGGGTGTTGAAGTTGCATTCCAAGTTCCCTAGTGTATTTTCTTCCACTTTGGGAGCGATTAGGAACTATGAGGCAAAATTGGTTCTGCAGCCAAAGTGCACTCCTGTGTTTTGTAAGTCCCGGCCAGTACCCTTTGCGTTGCGAGAAGCGGTAGAAAAAGAACTGTCTGACCTTGAAAAGAAGGGTGTAATCGAGCGAGTAACGCAGAGTGAGTGGGCAACTCCCCTCGTAGTGGTTCCAAAGAAGGAAGGTGACAAACTAAGGTTGTGTGGCGACTTCAAAATCACGCTCAATCCGGTCCTAAAAACGGATCACTATCCATTGCCCCTACCGGAAGATTTGTTCACAGCCGTTTGTGAGGGAAAAGTGTTCTGTGTGCTTGACTTATCATCAGCATACCAGCAGGTGATGCTAAGCCCGGAATCCAAAGCAATTGTTACAGTAAACACGCACCGGGGGCTCTATCGGTACAACAGACTTCCCTATGGTATAGCGAGTGCCCCGGCTTTGTTCCAATCTTTAATGGATAAAGTCTTGATGGGCATTAAGAATGTAGGTTGCTACATTGACGATGTCATTGTAGCTGGCCAGGACATAGATGACTGCGAAAAAACACTTGAGCTAGTTTTGCAACGATTGAACGAATACAACATTACTGTCAAGGCAGAGAAATGCAAGTTCTTTCTAAGCTCAGTGTGTTACCTCGGGCACAAGATAAGCTCTGAGGGGATACATCCCACTGAAGGCAAAGTGAAAGCAATCGCCCATGCTCCTGAGCCGGCGAATGTCACTGAGCTGAAAGCTTATCTAGGGCTACTGAACTACTATGGCAAATTTTTAAACAGCCTAGCGTCTGTAGCAGAGCCATTGTACAAGCTACTTCGAAAGGGAGAGCGTTGGGTTTGGACGAAGAAATGTAGCGATGCGTTTGAGGCCACGAAACAGCTCCTTATCAGCAGCCGAGCGCTCACGTACTACGATGCACGCAAACCGCTGGGGTTGCAATGTGATGCATCAGCGTATGGTGTTGGAGCGGTCATTTTTCATGTGTTTCCCAACGGCCAAGAGCGTCCAATTGCATTTGCTTCGCGTACCTTGACACCTGCAGAAAAGAACTATGCGCAGTGTGAAAGAGAGGCTCTAGCTCTTATTTTTGGTTTGCAGAAATTCCACAAGTTCTTGTATGGCAGGAAATTTGACTTGTACACGGACCATCAGCCACTATTGGGAATTTTGGGTCACAACAAAGCCACGCCAGCATTAGCAGCTGCCAGACTACAAAGGTGGTCTTTAATTATGTCTGCTTACCAGTTCACTCTGAAATACCGCAAGGGAACTGAAATTGAGGTGGCTGATGCTCTGTCAAGATTACCTACTTGTGGTTCTGCTAAAGCAGAAACTGCGGAATGTCTGTCTGTTTTCGAATGCACCCCGCTCACAGCACGGGATGTGTCAAAGGAGGCTGCACGAGACGGCACCCTCAGCAAAGTAATCGAGTATGTTCGGTCGGGTTGGCCAGCAAATGTCGTGGACGAATTGCAACCTTATTACGTCCGTCACCTGGAACTCTCCGTCGAACAAAATTGTCTCACATGGGGGACGAGAGTAGTTATACCTGAGAATCTGAGGCCCGCAGTCCTGTCCTTGCTTCATGAAGACCACCCTGGCTCTAGTCGAATGAAAATGTTAGCAAGAAGTTTTGTGTGGTGGCCCAACATGGACAAGGCTATTGAGGAGTACATAAGGAAGTGCAGAGTGTGTCAACTCGTACTACCGGCAGCTCAGCCTGTACCTCTCCAGCTGTGGCCGTACCCAACAAGGTGTTGGCAAAGAGTACATGTTGACTATGCGCAACAAGGTAACCACAACTTTCTTGTCTTGGTGGACGCCTACTCTAAATGGGTTGAAGTTTGGCCTATGACGTCAACTACCACCTCTCAGACTATTAGTAAGCTTCGCAGCCTCTTCGCAGCGTATGGTTTTCCAGAGGAGATTGTCAGTGATAACGGCCCACAGTTTGTGTCGCAGGAGTTCGCAGCATTCTTGTCTCGTAACAGTATCAGACATACTAAGACTCCACCATATCACGCAATCTCTAACGGAGCAGCCGAGCGGCTAGTCCAGACAACCAAGAACGCGCTTTTAAAGCAAGTGTTGTCCCTAGCTGAACACGGAAAGCAACAACCCTTGCAGGAAGGATTAGACAGTTTTTTGATGTCGTACAGGAATACCCCTCATTCTCTAACTGGGAAGACCCCAGCCGAGCTGTTTCTGAGGCGACAGCCGCGAGTTAAATTGTCGTTCCTCAAACCGAGTTTTGTGCAAGACATGACTGATAAGCAACGATGCATTAAGCAGCAAAGAGACAAGGACAGGGGCTGTGAACGTGCTTTCGCCGTGGGGGAAAGGGTGTTTGTGAAGTGCGTGCGTAGTGAGGACACCTCTTGGGACGATGGCACTGTGGTACAAGTTGTGAGCCCAGTGACTTATCTCGTGCGCGTGACGGGTCAAGTTCGATTTGTGCACGCCGATCACCTCCGCCCTTCTTTTGCACGACCAGCCTCGCTATCGCAGCAGGCATCCCTACCAAGTGAGCAGCCTCGGGAGTCGCCAGGGTCGGCAGGGCCCACAGTTGAGACCACGTGCCCTGAGGAGACATCGTCGGCCGGCACCAATGCACCCGCCTCGCCACCTTCTCCGGCAGCCGACTCGACTGTGCCACTCGACGCTTCAGGTGATTCGCGAGAGTCTTCGCTGCCAGCCAACGACGACGCTGTGGTGCCTCCTCGCCGTAGCCAGCGCATGCGCCGGCCCCCGGATTGGTTCAGACCATCAGACTTCAAGAAATGACTTCGTGTTGTCTAAGGGGGGAGGAGATGTGATAGCGTGAGCACCTAGCGAGCCGCTGACGTGTCATTCCGTGCTGCTGATAAGCTGCGCACGGCACGCTATCGGCGCACTATAAGAACACCATGCTCTTGGCAATAAACGTTTTTTAGTTCTGGACCTTCATCGATGCTGGTCGTAGTTATTTCACCGTCTTCGATCACTTAGTTAACAGGGCCCTTGTCCTTGCGTCTTCCAATCTATCAGCCTACATACTATTACTCCTTTTTGCCGTCAAAATTTTCCTGTATGCAGCAATTAACCGCCTGTGTCTTTGCCACTTCCCGCAGTGGGTATGTGCCAGCATTGTTTGAGGACAACAACAACAACTTCGACCACCTGGGGATCCTTAACGTGCGCAGACATAGCACAGAACACGGGCGCCTTTTCCGTTTCGCCTCCGTGGAAACGTGGCCGTCGCGGCCCGGTTCGAAACGTGGTACTCCGGCTCAGTAGCCCAGCGCCTATAATCACTGAGCCACCACGACGGGGAAACACCAATTCCTCCACAGCTCATTTACATTTACAAGCAGCGGGTTTAGGCGTTCTTGCTCTGTTTCCACCCCGCGTTTCTTTATCTGGCTGCTTGCTTATGTGCCGCGTCTCTTGTACGGAGCTCCACCTCGGCTGCGTCTTCGTGCACTGTCCCGAGGGTCTTTACTTTGTTAATGCGTCAGCATCAAACGTCATCCTGGATTCGTTTTAAGGAACTCCTCGCAGCGGTAGACAGAGAAATAAAGAACATGTGAGATAACACAACAAAGGCCCAACACAGATCGTATGGGTACCGGGACACGCGTGGGCAGCGGGGATTCAAAAGGCAGATAAGGTATCCACACACCTCCCAATGGACACCCACGGATCATAATTACCAATGGGTAGGACGCATGGGTGTAAGGCGCTAACAAATGCTTCTAAACGCCACTCGGACGCTCTGTGCGCTTGTTAAAGGCGCGGGAGCGGTCTCGCCGTGGGAGGACATGCAAAAAGCCAAGCGCACAGCGAATCCTACCTCCAGGAACTCTCGCCAGTAGCTCAAGAATACTCGGCCATCCTAGGAAACACGAACACGAACGCGACAATTAAAACCATATAGTGCGGTGTTTTCGGGCCACACTTGTTTAAATTATTTAAACTTCAAAAACTCGGGTAATGGCGTGCCTTTCAGGAGCAGCCAGAGAGGGCCGCTTCTGATAAAAAATTCTTCGACGAACAGCGTAGCGGCCCTAAAGCCAAAATCTACGTCACAGGTACTGCTTGCCGGTGGCAGCAAATTCTAGGGTATAAAAAGATAACAAATGCTCATATGCGTCGAAATGAAATTGCCTCCGGGAAAGCGGAGGTGACCGCCACAAGGTGATAATGCACAATTTTAAAGTTTCAAGTCTCAAAAAAGCGCCGTCTCAACCGACGTTATTCAAATCGATCATGAAAGATCTCAGACGTCATTTCATTTTTGCAGCATTTAATTCAAGCATCAATTACCAGGAAGGTGACGTGGCGAAAACTGCACTTAGGTCTTTCACCGTAGAACACCTCTTAAGTCACATGACATGAATGGCATTTATGCATGGACACTGTGTGAGTAGAACACATAAGAAAAGTACAAAAATTCTGTAACATAGACGAGACAGAGTTCTCATTGTATGCAAAGAAAACTGGGCAGTGAACGAGACATATCCGAACTATTATTACACAGTGAAAATGTAAGAACTATTACGACGAAAATTTCAGGGCATAATATTCATTTTCACTAAAAATGCTCGAAAGAGATCGCTGATGAAACAACAAAAGCTAATTGACTAAAAAAAAGATAAAATTAAATTATTCACTCTCAGAAGGCATTGCAGCGAACTGAGAACAGATTTCAGTAACACTTCTGTTGGGCCTAGTTGGTATGTGATAATACTGCAGATGATCGATGTGCGCAAAAGATTAGGCATACCACGCACACGAGAGAAACACAAGGACAGGCGCAACGCTGACATCATACGTGTTCTCTTTAGTGTCAGTGAACTTCGCATCATGAAAAACCTCACCCGACATCAGCGCTTCAAACAGTGAGCATTTTGACCGCACCTTACTTTAAGAGAAACATATGAAGACTCCGAAGACAATCTGCTGAAATCCAACCGCAAAATTCAAGGCTTGGCCTTACGTTCTTTATACACCTGCTCTTGTGAGCACTCTCGAGAAACTTTTCTAAGCGCTGATGACAGCACAGTAAATAAAGAGTAACGAAGCACATCATCTTTCAGCCATCATGCAAAACAAATAGCCTCTTTTGCTGTGTGGCTTGCTGTGCGATGCGGCCAGCGATTATTGTGTTCTTGTGCCGTATATGTTGTTTTATATTTTGGTGTTCTAATTGTCTTCATTTTTTATGTGTTTTCGCAGCTGGAGAAATAAGGCAATGAGGTGATAGCTTTGCGTGTTGTGTCCTTCTTTCGTGTCCTCTTTATAGCATTCTCTTTGCATTAAAAAAAAAAAGAGTCTGCAGAGACGACACATTCAACGATGAGATGTCTTGTCCTGAAAGAATGACGCTGCTTTCTCCGCTACAGAAGAGTGTATGACGCGATAGAGCTGCGACAGCTTGGTGACTTCTCCCATCTATAGCACGAAGACATTCAGGAGGAAAGAAAATTCTTGGGAAGTTCATTCATACGTTGCTAAACGACCTCTACAACAAGCTTAAGCTGGTCGCGCTGAATGAAGCCGCCAACCTCAACGTCTCTCAGCGTAAAAGACGCATAGGAGATATAACTGCATGCGCCGTTAAATGTTTCTGACTCCGATGGAAGCATCGTTTTACTTTCGTGTCCACCTCTTGCCACAATCATGCAATCTTCATCACGTTTAGGGTGAATTATGCGAAGACTGATCCCTCGCTCGAATGGCCATGAGGGGAGGTTTGAAGTCGGAGAGCTGCCTTCCAAATCAATGAACAAGTGTAGACTTACTAAGTAGCCTCTTTTCCTGATGAATGCTCCGGGAGTAAACGAATGTCCTGCGATGCTTACATACTCTGCTTTGTGCAGAGCCCATCCACGAGCCATTGCGACGGACTTCAACGCCGAGTACTTTTTCAAATACCACGTGTGCGCGCAATAACCCGTTGGCACACAGTTTTGAAGTGTTGAGGTTTGAGCTTGTTCTTTTTCAGCCTGTTCTTGCGTTACCCTGCTCAAACTCTCAACCTCGGCTGCGCACTGTGTTGAGATCTGGTTGCCCTCATTTGAAGAGTTCAGCTTAACATTCTCCTCGTGCTTAATTTCAGCAGTTTTCACATCTTCGAAGTCGTCTCGCGGACAAGGAAATACCTTTTTATGCTGCCTCTCCTCAATGTCTTCTTGCTTTGGTTGTTCATTACGCCTTGTCTTGATAGCCTGCCGCTCTCTTCTAAGGTCAGGCAGCTGTATACGCAAGTCCTCAAACCCTTTGGCGACAGTAGCTGTGAAACGTGCTCTCCGCTCATCATCCTCTTTTATCTCGATTAAATGCTCTCGGATAACAAGTGTGGTTTTCCGCAGATTATCTTCCCAGTTCGTTTTTAGTGGCTGCGGATTATCTTCTTGATTTTCACTGTTTTTCTTAAGGCATGCTGTCAACGCCTCTATTTTTTCAAGCATATTCCCTATCGCTTTACACTGTGCGCTTACTGAGCACACAGACCGTTGACTGTCCCCATGCAGTGCAGATGTGTGTATCACATTTTCTCTTAAGGACGCTGTTTCTGCGGTAATATTGTCCAAGGCTCTCTTGACGGCAAAAAGTTCGCTTTTAACGGCTTCGATATCCGACGTGATCAATTCCTTAGGGGACACGCCTGATGATGTCGGTAGAGCAAATGCGCCACAGTTTGACTCGATATGTGCAATGATATCCCTGTGAAGGACTCTCGCTCTGCACCTTTGACAGCGTGCTGCGTGGTAAGCGCAGTTTGTGTGGAAGTGCTTCAAAATGCTTGAAGCATCCGTGACAACGTCACAGCCGTTTTGATGGTTCCAGCAGCGCACCTGCAAAGAAAATGGTATATTAATGGCTTAATGTTCTGTGTTTTATATACCTTTTACCTGTCTTGATATGCCACGCAGCACATTTTTTTATTTTTTTTTATTTCAATACCCTAAAGGCCCAATGCGGCAATGACATAGGGGGATTCATCAAAGAAAACTTGACAAATATACAACACAACATATAAACGGCTGAACACAGAAATAAAGAAGTTAAGAAGCCAGGTTCAAGTCAATAGGGGAGGGGGGAGGAATGGCTATGAAAAGGTACTGAAAAAATGCACATGTAGAAAATCCCACAAAACAAAACAAAAATCGCACCTACAGAAGTTACAAAACATGGCATCTAACATTTCATGGAAGGTTACGGCCGACACGCACACACTGAAGCAAATGAGAAAAAAAAACGCACATCATTCTACATTGGAATTTTCTAAGAATGACCAGAGAGCTGTTCGAAATGATGATGTTCCAGCGATAGCCACAATGCTAGAAGGAAGCGAATTCCACTCTTGAATAGCTAATGCCAAAGGTGGGTATTTGTGTCGTTCTGTCTGAGCAAAAATGGGTTTAGTCTTCTTCATATGATCTGCACGAGCCGATGTGTGCGGTGCCGGGAGAAGATGTGAACTTGCAAATGGTGTGTTGCTGTGGTAGAGAGTATAGAAAAAAGATAAACGACTGAATTTTCTGCGCATGAACAGAGGCGGGAGATGGAGCGATATTTTCAGTGCTGTTACACTTGATACCGAGAGTAACAGGAAAGGATGAATCGAGCAGCCTTGTTTTGCACAGATTCCAACATGTTAATAAGATAGCTATAATGAGGGTTCCAGATCACTGACGCGTATTCTATTGCAGGCCTGATTAGCATGTTGAATGCGTGTAGTTTTGTGTCCTGGTTGGCTTGGTGCAGTCGGCTTTTAAGAAGACCAAGTTTTTTTTAAAGCTTTGGTAGTGATCAGTTCAATATGAGAGGTCCAGGATAAATTAGAGCTAAAATTAACACCGAGGTATTTTATCGACGCTGCAGTTTCAATGATAGTATTATTAACTGTGTAGGCATTAGGACTCGTGTTAGCAGCGGAAGTAAACTTGAGATGTTTAGTTTTATCTGCATTAATTACCATTTGCCACCTGTCGCACCAATGAGTTAGCTCATCAAGATCAGTCTGGAGAGCAATGATGTCGCAATCGTATGCGTCGCTATTTAAGGAGCGAGCAACTGGAGTTCTTTATATTATTGTAATGTCCAAAGAGATGCGTTCGCTTTCTCATCTAGCTCAATCTCACAAACATGTGCACATTACAAAACGTGCACATTGAAAGTCTGGAGGATATTATATTGATGTTCCAATTTGAAGCACCATATCGAGTGGGAGCAATCCTTTAATACTAGCTCGGGTTGCTAGGCCTCATGTTCTGCGCAGCTGGAAACTCCTCCGTGACCGTTATCTCCTCACAGAGGAATCGGCTTCCTCGGGAACCGTTGTGCAAAGTCTCACTTCTGCCACGAGACGTTATCACCTCTCAGAAGACACGGTGTGTGTTCATCTCCGATAAGTACAGCCAAGCCGACAAGCACTACCTTCATCGGCGTTACACAGCCCATCGCAAGTGTGGCTTTCTTGAAGCCATGCAACGCTTGCATCTTCCTGTGGTTGCTCTGCCGCAGACACTACATCCTTCGTATTTTTCCCCTTGGGCACTCTATCCCATCCAAATGTAGCACAATATACATTCGTCTTTAGCGTCGTGTTGTCCCTACTTCCGTTCCGTCCCGTGCAAGTGCAGGTTTCATAAAAAAAAGCTATTTAAACGTGGTGTGAGTGCTATAAACTGAATTTCACTGAGCCGATAGTCAATGGAACTTTAAGTTTCATAGCTGAAAAGCACTCACAAGAGACCAAAAAAATTCAGGGGGGCACTTTGTTGACCTAAAGTGCGCTGAGGCGAAAGCCTTTAGCGTGGCGCTGCTGCTTCAGGAGAGCAAGCTGCCGGGCTAGTTGGTGATGCATGTTGTAAACTAGGAAGCGTAAAATACCGGACGACGGACAGAGTAAGGGACACAAAAACAGGTTCACCAGCGCTCGTCCGGTATTTTGCGCTTCCTAGTTTACAACATGCTGCTGCTTGTGTCGCTGATGTGTGCTGAAGGTTTTGATTAAGGACAACAAATAGCTTTTAGACGGCATCATTCCAGATCGGCGTTCAGGAGGCGTCTGGCGAGATTGCCTGGAGAGCGCTTCTTTGGAGCGATGGTGGTGCCACTCAGTGACGCCACACGCTCATCAGCCACTCGACTTTATCATTTTTTTTTTGCTATGCCATCAGGCTTATCTCGATTGATCGCGGCTGCGCGCGACTATTTCCACATTGAAGGCCGCTCAAGCTTTTAGGGTATTCACCGTTTAAGTGAATGGTTATTTTATTTCTTGAGCAGCATTCCTTGAACCGGTTAGATTATTTCGAACGCATGTCACATATCGCTTGCATGTTAGATTGTTGGCGAACAAATTGGACAAATACGAGTTGGCAAGCTGAATCACATTTTCCCTACAATTTTAAGGAAGTTAGTGCATTTTTTGATGCCTTTTAGGTGATTGTTTAGTTTAGTTGAAATGATTACGTTCTTATGTATGGCAGTTACGGCAAAATCACTGCGCCAAATTGAGACGGGCTCCAGAAATCTTGTAAATCCTTGTTTTTTTTTCATTTTGGTATTTGCGATTTCCTTCGATTTTATAGCTTCAAAAATGTAGCCAGAGAAATATGAAAATACCCACGCGACCATTCAGTAGTGTGCCGCGAGTTCCGTGCTCTAGCGCTATGAGCCGGAGCTAGCTCAGTGTCGGGATGAGAACAGCCTCCATGGCCCTCTATCGTGTACCGACGGCATCAGATTATTCTACATAGCAAGTGCGTAAAATATCTTTAAGTTCGTCATTTAAAATTTCTTCTACACTAGACGGACAGCTATAAAAGACACTCAACAATGTGTTGACAGTTGAGGGCTTAAACTTTGCACTAGTTTGTACTGCCTTCATTGCGCAAGTTGCATTACAAATTACACGCGGTAGACACTAAATAACTATTTCATGCCCTTAATTCTTTGCAAAAGCTCGCATTTCTGTACTCCTGCGGGAGGGAAAATAAGGTGTTATCGTCGCGTTAAATTGAGCACTGAGCTGAAAATCAGCTGCAGAGACCGACCTGAAACAAGCCGAAAAGTTCTGCCGTCCTAAAGCGCCGTAGCACCAGAGGTGCTGGAAGTAAGTTTAGAAGTGTCCACTACAAAAGAACTGCAAAGAAACAGCGCTCTTTATTGCTTACAGATCGAAGCAACAGGTGCTTCCGTGATCATAAAATTTTCATCCGCGCAGAAGATAGTGTTCTGCTATGTAAACGGGATAACGTGCTGAAAAACGTCTCGTTATAAAAATTTAAAACATTACACGTTCTTGTCCCCACGCGTGCATCAAGCGTTCTTTTAAGGACAAACGCTTTCTGTTTTGGTTTGCGCAATAATCGTCGATAAGGATTTTCTGGAAGTAGATCTCACTATCACCGCCGTGGTGTTTCACGCGTGAAGACTGTACGGTTCATTCGGTGGCGAAAATAACGCTATCAAGACCAGCCTTACTTTGACGGACTTGTGATCGTAGTTTAGGCTTGCATGAGGAAGTGTTATTATTAACCATATAGAGAGCTCACCTATGCCTTAGCTAAAAGTCCTATGTGGGCTTAAGAGTTGTGGCACAATGAGCGTATCAAGTGCGACCACTTCAACTAGGTTCTATGAGTATCTGTCATTCTCATTGTCGTTGCGATACCCTGCTGTTGTCGCATCCTTCTTCCAGAAGGCGGCGGAATATCTGGGAGTATCGTTACCAGGTAGTGTTTACAAAATTTACGAGAACTTGCGCATAGCAATGACACAATTGGAATTCACTGTCAGCGGGTGTGTAGGTGTGTAAAAGTGCCGCATGTTATGTCCTAAAACTTACCCGTCTCTTCATAAGACTCTCCAAAGAGAACTCCCTCCAGTGCAATTCTGGCGTAGGGCATGCTTCTCCGTCCAGCACACAGTGGTCACTGATCTGCACGCACTGCTCGTAGCACGCCTCGCATAGCACGTGGCGACAGGGCAAGAATGCATTCTTCTTTGGCACAACACCGCAGACACTGCAGATTCTTGCTTCCTGAATGTCCTCCACGAAGAACAGCGGTCTCAAGTCTAAGTCCTCGCCGAAGCCAATTAGGGTGTAGCGACCCGTGCCCTGAGCCATTGAATTTACGGACGCCGGCGCTTGGCCGACGAGTTCCGCTAGACCACTGCTCTGGTTTGCACGGTTTCGATATATTTACACTGCCGATATCGAGCGTCGCCAAGGAGACAATCTGTCCAACGTCCCTGAATAGCAGCTATCTTTTTGTCGGAGTACTTGACAGCCTGAATCGCGCTCGGATTCTTTAAGTGTTGAGTTTATCCCGGAGCGGATAGGTAATCTTCTCCCTGGTATGAACTAAAAAGTTTTTTCGCATCGCTGCCTTTATATGACCAGGAGAAAGAAATGCAAAGGAGGCGGTTGACGTAGGGTAGATATAAACAAACGAGTGGTTTGCTACAGCAAACATGTTTTATGTTTCCTTGGGTGAGTGCAGAATTCGTGCGATATTTGTCCGCGCCATTTTGCTAAAAGAAGCACAAATCGTGTTTAAGAAATGCGTACAAACTATAGGTGAGCCAAGGGCGCTAAAGGGGCGGACGTTGGCAAGGATATATACTCGACTACTCAGGTAGGGTCCTGAACAATTCTTACGAAACGTCGCTCGATATCTTTAATGTTGATCGCAAGCATACGAGGAAAATCGGTGGCTCTGATTTCCGCGACAGTTCGGGACCTCGAAACGGCGCTGTTGTTTTCTATATCTGTACGCATTGCCGAAAGAATTAGTTTCGCGGAATGGTAGTGAATTTTCAGTCATTGTGGATCTCAGGCTAGTGCGCCCTGCCCCAGTAACGTCGTATTTAAGACGAGTGCTGATAGGGAAACTGCCATGTATATACAAAGCACGCATTTTATAAAGCATGTTTTCGCCAAGTAACTTTTCTTTTCGTCAAGGAAAGGCAAATTCCTTAAAAAATATTTAGCAAAGCGCTGAATTCCGCATTCTTTTGTAGGCAGGCTGAACCTTTCTGGTACTAACCTATAGGGCAGAAACGTGGAGGCTAACGAAAGCGTTTAGCATAACTTGAGGGCAACATAGCGAGCTATGGAAAGAAGAATATTAGCTGTAGTGCTAAGAAACAGGATGAGGGCAGAGTGGGTCTGAAAACAAACACGATTTAATAACAAACTTCCTAGTTAAATTCAAGACGAAGAACTGGGCTTGGGCGAGGAGGCATGCAATGCGAAGGCAAGATAAGCGATGGTCATTAAGGCTAACAAAATAGATACCAAGAGAAGGCAAGCATAGCAGGGGGCGGCAGGAAGTGGGCGGATGAGGTTAGGAAGTTTGCGAGGATACGGAAGCCACAGTTGGCAAAGTACAGTGTTAATTGAAGAGACATGGGAAAGGCTTTTGCCCTTCAGTGGACGTAGTCAGGCTGATGATAATGATGATGAAGCAGACTTTTGTGGTCTTTCTTATTGAAAGAATGTTTTCAGCTGTGCTTATACTTGTAGCGCCCCTCGCGCCGCGCTCGGCTCGCTGGCCAGTGCACGCGGCGCCGGACAAGAAAGAGGAAGTTGGGCTATGCCGCCGCAGAGCGAGCAGTGGAATTAAAAAGAGACAGTTCGAACCTCCACGCTGTCGGAGCTGGTTTTTCCTCGCCTTAGCTTCGACAGATTTGTTGACCCGGTTTCGACCACGAAACCCCGTCCTCCTACATGGATTCCGCTGGCTCTTCCGCCCTTCTTCTCGGTGGCGACCCGCCCCAGAACGCTCAGCCTCTCGGTGCTTTGCTGGCCGCGTTCCAGCCAGTCAGCCTGCCACCATTTTGGCACAACAGCCCCCGCGCCTGGCTCCTACAGGTTGAGGCCCATTTCCAGCTGCGACGTCACCAGCCAGGAGACCAAGTTCCTCCACCTCGTGTCGTCCCTGCCTCCTGACGTCGCTGAGGACTTAGTGGACGTCATCAGCTCGCCGGACTCGGCTCGACCCTTCGACACGTTGAAGGCGGCTATCATCGACCGCAAGTCAGCGTCCGAGCCCAGAAAACTCCAGCAGCTCCTCAGCGCTGCAGAGCTTGGTGACAGCCGCCCTTCGCAGCTCCTCCGTCGCATGCGCAAGCTCCTTGGAGACTCCGCTGCTCAGTATGACACCGACACCCTTCTGCGTGAATTGTTTCTTCAGCTTCTTCCCAGACACATGGTCCCCATCCTCGCAGCTGCGGGTGAAGTTTCATTAGACAAGCTCGCTGAACTCGCTGACCGCATTTCGGACTACTCTCGGCAACCCAACGTCAGTTCTGTGACCACTCAGCCTCCAACTACTACCGCAGACTCCTAGCTTGTCAGCATCGAAGGTCGACTTGATGTTCTTGCCAGGCGGCTCAATGTCCTCGCGCCCTTCTCACGCCATTCTTCGCCGAATTTCCGGTCACCCTGCAGCTACCTGGCAACTTCGCGTTCCTCAGAACCCCAATCATCTGACACGCCGCCAGACACCTTGCCCTCGGCTGTCTGCTGGTGCGGGTGGACGGGCATGCCACCTGTTTTATGCTTCGGAGAAGATCACTGGCGCTCGATTCCTGGTCGACACGGGAGCACAGGCCAGCGTCATAGCGGCCTCTTGGGTAGGTCGCGGTCGCAACAACCAGACGTCCCCGCTTCAAGCGATCAACAACTCCCCGATTCGCAAGTACGGCCAACGGTATCTGACGTTTAACCTCGCTTTGCGCCGCACGTTTTGCTGGATCTTCATTATCGCTAACGTCTCGCAAGCTGTTCTCGGCGCGGACTTCCTCAGTTTCTTGAACCTAGCCGTCGACTCGCAAGCTTATCTCCTCATAGACCTCAGCATGCACCTCTTCGTCAACGGCGTACTCTCCACCACTGCGGCGACGGGGCTTCGCGCTCTCGTCCCTGTTTCGCCGTATGCAGAAGTTCTGGCTGCTTTTCCCAACCTCACAAAGCCGCATACCAGATCGTCACCGGTGAAGCACTCGATCACCCACCACATCGTGACTTCGGGGCCTCCGGTGTTTACTCGCCCTCGCCGCCTGTCGGGAGAGCGTCTCGCTATCACTCGTCGTGAGTTTCAACATGGTCTCCAGTCGCCCGGATCTTTCTTTGGCACCAAGTAATGTGGCGATGCCCAGTTGCTGGAGGAAGGGCCTACTATGACGAGTTCCAGCATGTGTTATTAATAATTAATAATTGGTTTTTGGGGAAAGGAAATGGCGCAGTATCTGTCTCATATATCGTTGGACACCTGAACCGCGCCGTAAGGGAAGGGACAAAGGAGGGAGTGAAAGAAGAAAGGAAGAAGGAGGTGCCGTAGTGGAGGGCTCCGGAATAATTTCGACCACCTGGGGATCTTTAACGTGCACTGACATCGCACAGCACACGGGCGCCTTAGCGGGTGAAAAATGCTTTTGACCAGAATTTTTGCGCACGGGGTGAGTATTAGTCGACATAATAGTTAACGACTGTGTAAATGACCCTTTGGGCGGGGCATCTGCCTCTCATCAGTGCTCCTATAACGTGGGCATTGCAACTCGAACTTGAAATCAATATGACGCTACGTTCTCAATCGAAACGGCTGCCACAAAAGATTAGACTGGCATTGGATTATCTGAACTGAACAGCAATATATCTGAGCACCTCTTTTTAGATCATGGCTCCAACTTTGTGAAAATGCCATTTTGTTATTGCTTACCCTTTTCTTTTCCGAGCTTCCGATCGCTACCTTTTGCTCTAGTCAAATACAGGAAATCGAGGACTCCCCCCTAATTGAAGTAAAGTACGTTGCTCGTGACCTTCCTTGGGCCACCACTGGCGGCACGTACACACCCTGAGTCGCTATCTACAATCACACCGTTGGCTCAACGTGCAACCTTCCAATGATACAAACCGAGACAAAAAATTTCTTTATAATGCTTCGAAAAAATTAATGTGAATTAGCCCAGCTAATCCAGAATATACAAAGTGACAGCGAGATTGAGGTCTCCACATACCCACGGAGCCGGTTGTGCGCCTTTCTTTTCGTGAAAATGAACGGTCTTTGCAAAGTTGTCAGCGCCAATGAACTCTATGAACGCCGTCGGCTCACTTGCTTTGTTGGGTTTTTGAGGAAAAGAAATGGCACAGTAACCGTCTCACATATCTCGGTGGAATCCCGAGCCGCGCCGTAAAGGAAGGGATAAAAGAGGGAGAGAAAGAGGAAAGAGAAAACTGAAAATTTAAAGTTGCATTTTGAGGAAAGGCGCGGCGCTGCGCAGCGGCGGAACACCAGTGGCTCGGTGCTACTAGTGGCGCATGCGCAGTAGTGACTAGGGAGCTAGAGAGAGAGAAAGATGACGCATAGCGCGCGGCAGTGGCCACCTGCGCTGCGCGTCACGTCACGCGCGGCAGCGGCGAAAGGTCAGGCGATGGAGTCGGCGGCGGCCACCTGCGCCGTGCGTGACGTCACTCGTGCTCCGACATACGCCGGCTCGCGCGAAGCGCGGTGTTGACTAGCGTAGTGAAGCTGTTCGCTTCAAAATGTAAAGCTGTCCAATTTCCCAATTGCACACATTGCTCAAATGCGCAGCATCATCTTGCAAGCCTCTGATTGTACCTATACTGTAAGAAACTGAAAAAACGAATTTCCTGTCGTGCGCACTTTAATTGCGGAAAAACAACACGTGCAATGTCATGCGCGGTGATAAATACTGCCGTGAAGAGCTGTTCAGTAGCTTTTTTTCTATTACACATGATGCTTCTGTAGATACCCTGCATCACGCAGCTTTATTGCTTTTTCTATGCGAGAATTGAGGGACCGCTATGAAACCGTGACGACCCGCTGGTGCTTCCACCACCTTTGAAATCAATGACAATATTTCATACGTCTTATATGGAAATTGCAAGGTTGTCATTAAACTAATTGCGGTCGAGATTGGCTGGCATTGTCATTATCGCCAATCACTTTATGCACTTGACATTATCGTGGGAGCCTAGTTGTATTAAATGTTGGCACAAGGTCGCCTCTTCAATAACGGTTTTGTTTATTTGCTACGCCAACCTGCTTCTTTTGTCCAAGCATCGTCACAACCATGTCACAATAAACGATACATGACCATTAAGTCGAAGGGGGTGGTATGGGGTTTCGTACATGGGTTTCAACGTCCCGGAGCGGCTCAGGTTATGAGATCCCATAGTGGAGAGTTGCGAATTAATTCCGGATCATCATTGTCATCAGCCTGACCAATCTCACTGCAGGGCAAAGGCCTCTCTCATATCTCTCTAATTAATTATGTCCTGTTAGAGCTGCACCTCCTGATTGATGTAAACTTCATTATCTCATCCGGCCACCTAACTTTGTGCCACCCTCTGCAGAACTCACTGATCATATCTTTCGCTGTGAAGATAACAGCGGAGTCCAAGGCTAAGCCGTGAGTGGACGCCGTCAACAGCACGCGTCATCTACGCCTTGGAAGAGCAGGCCCTGTACTCTAAGAGCATTGCCAGGCCCAAAATAAAGTTAGTGCACACAAAGGGGTGTTTACTGGATAGGAAATATTCATTAATAAAGCCTTCGGAAGTCAGACAGTTCGAAGCACATATTTGGATAATTCTTTTCGGACCGTAATAGAGGCAATAATTGCTGCGCTCATCTTAAACTGAAGTTTTTTTTTGTGTGCGTACAATCTTATTCTGCAAACCTTTTAGAGTTTAAACAATAGTGACAGGCAAAGAAGTGTGAAATATTTATATTTCGCTGCTTTCACGCTTTTTCGCGAACAGAAATTTGGCTTGCCTGACATCCGGGCTTTGCGAAGAAAGATGGCAGATTGCCAGTCATGGTCCTAAATGAATTGTGGGTCACAGTGAAGATGAGAAAAAGCGAGGCTCATTAGCTGAAAGATGGCCACGATGCACTCGTGGGCCTGTCTGAAACGCGCACACAACGCTCACTGTAAACAACGTCTTCAGATGCCTGTTCGCCTCTTCAGATGACCTCAACAACAAACTTGATTGTGTCGTTCCTGACGTACCCGCCGTCTTCTATATCCCTCATAGAAAAATATTTCTTCGATATATATTTGCACGTGTCGTTTGGGCTTCCGGCGCTGACTGGCATAGCATCAGGCTTCCTTCTCCTTTTGCTTCAATCGTGCAGTAATCTCCTTTTTTGGGATGAAGCAGGAGAAGTCTAATACCTTCCTTCAGTGGCCACGAGGTGGACTCATGATCGATTTGCATTTCAATGTACATATGCATGCTCAGTAAGAAGCCTCTTTTCTTCAGGTAGGCTCCTACAGTGAGAAAATGTCCTCGAAGTATTAGATTTCCCATCACGTAGGTAGCCCAGCCATTGGACAAGGCCGTTTCTTTCAGCATGCTGTATTTTTTCAAGAACCAGCCGTCCGAGGGTTGAATTTCTGGTTGTTTCTTTGCAACGCTTTCCGTCGGCATGTTTGCACGCTCGCTCTTTTGGTGTCCGTCGTCGGTGTTATCCATGACCGCGTAGGCAGCTTGCACTAAATTCTTTTCCTTGGGACTTAGTGGTTCCTGCCGGGCGTTTCCGCACTCTTCATCGATGAGTGGCTCATCTGAAAAATTGCGCTGTAGGCGGAGAAGCTCTCTGGTAAGTAGCTTGTTCTTCTCGACTTGCAGCCGTAGCTGCTTATTCGATTGAGCTCCGTCTTCACCTTCTTCGACCACTTGTACCGTTTCTGTCCGCACATCAGTGACGGGTTCACTGGGAGAGCTAGAACTCGGAAATGTCCACGTAT
This sequence comes from Amblyomma americanum, assembly GCA_030143305.2. Lineage (NCBI taxonomy): Eukaryota > Metazoa > Arthropoda > Arachnida > Ixodida > Ixodidae > Amblyomma > Amblyomma americanum. Next base: position 28,145 of record JARKHS020030023.1, read on the forward strand.
TTTCCACGTTCCCATTGTTGAAATGTCCGTTGAATCTAAGTGTCGTTTTCTCCAATTGATCTTTCCAGTTTGTTTTAATGGATCCTGAAATCGTTTCATGCTCCTTGTACTTTTTTACGGTCTTACCAAAATCAGTCGATACATTTTCTAGTTCATTCCACTTTTCTTTCAGCTGCGTCTCAGCGTAGAAGATTAACCGTTGACTGTTTCTGGGCTGTAACTGTAGTCCGACGTTTGATTCCAAAGAAGTCATCTGTGCTGAACTAGTCGCCATAGTTGTGTCGACTTCACAAGACTCACACTCATCGGCTTTCGCGTCCACTATGAAGCTTTCGTCTGATGAGGCTGCCATCTCTGCCGGAACAGCGGCTGCACTGTAGTCTGGTTAGATGTGCGGAGGTATGACCGGCAACGAAGTCTTCAACACACTTTCAATAGTTGGCCGACTAGGAGACACTTTTTATGCGGGAGCGGTTGAATAGGCTTAAATGTTGGTTATCATCCTGCTGCCGTTTCTTTGGTAGCTGTATGTGATCTGTAACAAAAAGACGTCAATTCATCAGCGTAAGCCAGTGTACAGAGGTGTCTTATACGTTATATATGCTGAATACAAGCTGCCCGGCTCGCGCACGTTCCCTGCATTGACTCTCGTCCGTCCCCCTGTTAGTCTTACTACATAACTAAATCGCACTTGATAATTTCAAAGATTACTTGATGTCACAGTAGTGAATTCTTTGATTCAGTGGCGTTTATAATGTATGCCATTGAGTGCACTTTTCTCCAGGCATGGATTCACTGCGACATTGCGCGTCAGTTATGTGAAAAGCAACGAGTTTTAAGTCGTGTACAGGAATTGCAGACTTACGTGCTTGAAGTGGCAACACATCTCACGCCGCTAAAATTAACCAGGTGTCGGTTATATTTTTGAAAACCCCGCGGTGGACACTGAGAGTCGCTGCTATCATCACATTTAAAACAGGAGTACGACCACTTATTAGCAAGCCACGACCCCGCGCGCAAAAAGAATTGACCTCGCCATGCAGCTGGTATAAAGAAAGATCGGTTGACAAACCACCAGGTCGATCGTATGAAGTCCCGCATTGTTTTGAACACACTCGTATGGCCATCAGTTTACTCGATTATAGGAACAGAAGAAAGCAAGCATCAAGCAACCAAACCAAAAGAAGGTGATAAAAAGTAAAGAAAAGTTTGCGATTAGTAATTAGGTACAAGGCAAGATGAGAACAAATATCTTAAAAATGTCTTAACAAGGCAGGGCTCATAAGTCACAGAAACAGAAGTGTCGCAATTCAAATGCCATACAAATGCAAAGTCCCCGTTAAAATAATAAAAAAGCTTAAAAGCGCCCTAGAAAACGAAGAACAGCCATGAAAATAAATCAGAGGTAAAAAACAACTTCTGCACCAAACTAGCGTCAACAGTAACACACAACATAGCACACCAGCATCCCTGGGATTACAGAAATGATCTCTAGAAGCCAGACTTCCTTTCGGATCACTGCTATGTATAGTAAGCAAGCCGATACGCCAAATATGTTTTCGGCTCACTCTATGAGATGACGCTGTCAAACGTGGGAAAATATTTATTGGGCAAGTACGTCGCTGAATCCGTAAAATAATAAGGGACTAAGAACAAGTTAACTCAATGCCTGGCTTGCGGTTGCGTTCGGTGGTTTAGTCAGAGTTTTGTTGTCGACAACAGTAGGAATGTTGACGACCGATTATTGCTCAAAAAGGCTTCTGCACTAAAACAAAAACAATGCGGCAGCTTGGCGAGTGTCGATTAGAACTAAGTGTGCAAGCATCACAGGGACGGCAAAAAATTAGGTGGCCGGATGAGATTAAGAAGTTTGCGTGGATATATTGGTCGCGCAGGAATAATTGGAGATATATGGGAGAGGAATTTGTTCTACAGTGGGCATAGTCAGGCTGCTGCAGCTGGGATATGTGTATTTTCTTAGCTTTCTTCTCTATCGTCTGTTACAAACAATGCACCAATCAGCACTGTGTCGCGGCCCGACATTTTTCTGTGCTGATAGTACTACGAACAAGCTTTGCAACTATGGCGTGAACAGAATGAATTGAAAAATTTCAGTAAATATTATCACCAGACAGAGCATGAAGACGCCAGTATTCTGAAACATTATGCTCAGAGATTGCCTGCCCATAAAGTTCTGGAACTGAAAACGAGAAGAAGGTATTGGCGGGAAACATAAAACCTCTTATAACTTGGACACTCTACGACTGGAATAAACACCCCTTAGCGCGCTTATAGAGCACCCGTGATCATTTTAAACAGTGCCCTACTCGTCTGTGCTTGAAGTTGTTGAAGTGAAAGAAATCCTTTTTGCATTCAGTTCTGCCGATAGATACATTAACGAGGCCAGCCACAGCCCAAGAGCGAAAAAAATATCTTATTGAGGGTTAAACAACAACATCTGCAGTAATGGTATCGTTGGAATGCGGTGTTTACCAACGGGAACCCACACAGAAGCGAGTACTGGTGATGTTGTTGCAGTTGTGATAGGAATGCTTGGAATACCGAACGATAATGGAGGGAGAAATTGTAAAGGTTTCGTAGATCGCACAAAAGAGAAAGTGAAATATCAAGTCATTCGAGCGCAGACAGTGAAATTCGCAGTGAGAAAAGACAAAGATAATTCTTTTTTGATTCTCATCGCGCTCTCACTATTGCAGAGAAATTTGGTTGTGAAAATGCTGCATGCACACCACCATCAAGGATGCTGCTAAAATTTGAATGCAGCACGTTGAGTTTGTTACCTAGTGACGGAGGTTCAGTATAAAAGCGATGGAGGTACACAAGTTCTTGCATTTTTTTGTAAAGAATGATATTCAAAACATTAGAAAGGGTGAGACGACCACGGGAAATTTGATTGAGCCAGGCAAATAAATTTCCGATTGAAATTATCCTTCGATACATTTATCTTTCATCAAATGCACACCTGCCAATGTTTAGCCAAGAACGTACCTGCAGCGAGAGTCTTGAGAAAAAAAAACAACTAATTCATGCTGGCCCATGAAACTTACCTTAGTATTTATAACTTATCCATGTGTGCACAGAAATCACCCCAGAGCGCTTCTGTTTGCCGTTGGGCTTCACCTTCTTGCACAGAGTGGCTACGAAGAGAACACACACTGCATTCAGCGCCTCACGTTATAAGTCCTCTTGGCTAAGCTGAACGTGAACGCTTGAGGCGGTGGCAGAACGTCGACAAAGCACGGAAACTTTCAAATATGATTTTCGCTTGAAATGAGGAGCACGTGGCAGCTGGTGTCGGCAGACGCTTTAGCTTGAAACGGGCGCAGTTCTATGCAAGGCTGCACTAAGTTTCTCATTCACTGCACGTAGGCCAGTTCCATGCATGTGTACGCCTTCAACGCGACTTTGACAAATGACTGTGTGCCACATCTACACAGGCGTTATCTTCACTGCAGCAGCCTAAAATAGGGAAGTTATTGCCTGATAACTAGCGATATGATCAGATGATAAAGTGGTGTAAAATACAAAACTTCAAGATAATATAAAGGATCCGCCCATGCGTCATTCATGACCCTGCACGGTCGGGCCATTCCAGCCGCTCATTTAAGCGGTATTTACACGAGTGATAGAACCCCTCACTAAGCTAGGGGACTGAGCACACGTCACGCATTCCAGAGGCATCCTGGTGACGCAGCTTCCGCTTGTGGTCCAGCGGTGTCGACGGAAACCGTTTGCTCGGCTGCGACAAATTGCCCTCTCTCCGCAATGTTTTTTTTTGTTGTTTTTTAAGCGCGGCCTGAGCACCGTTTTTTTTCGCGCCTTAAGTTCGCAGCTCGGGTTTTGAAGGGTGTCCGCGGCGACACTTTAGCTGTGTCCCCCTTTTTTGGCCTGTAGTTTGTATCAAAACCATGAGGTTCCTTTCGACTCCCGGCTGCCAGTGTGAATGCGGCCAGGGTGAGGGATTTCGGCCGGAAGGCAGCATCTTGTGCACCTCTCCGCGCAGGGGTACCGTGTGACTGCCAGTATACGGGATCCTAGCGGCTGGCCTAGCAATGTGCTCTGTAGGTAGAAGCTCAGTAGGACTGCAGCGGTGTAATAACATTGGTGGGTATTAATAATTAGCAGGTATTAATATTGGTTCAGGCTGTATTCCAGAACTAAGAGGAATATGTACAATAAGGCTGAAGTCACTTAATTAATTTAGGTACTGCTTTCAAACTGCCCGCAAAACAAGGACAAATCAATCAAGCAATCAATCAATCAATCAGATTTTATTTTCGCATATAAAATAGAGCATGGAGTGCGTCTGAAGAAAAGGCAGCTTCATTGAGGCTT
>JARKHS020030024.1:0-98079 GCA_030143305.2 Amblyomma americanum
GAGATCAAACATCATGAAATAGCATTGAACATAATACTTGACTCAGCATACCGCTGCGATCCTGTTCAATTATTTTAGTACACAGTGCGCCAACGGCAAACAGCATTCCTACGCATGGCTTGGTAATATTCCATATATTCAAAAAGGATATAATGCGGCTTACCAGAAAAAAGTTGTCCTTCGTATTGTTCTACGGCAGCCCTCCAAGACCACATTTGGTTAGCTTCGGGTAGCACTTTGAAGGCTAGATCGCGGGTCTCAAGATCTGTATTTATAAATATTTGCAGAGCCAGGGAAAAATACATAAAAGATCATGATTTTTTCCCGGTTGTAACTTCCTCGAAGCACTTGATTTGAGCCCAGGTATTCCATCCAGCACTTCCGTCGGCTTAATAAACCAACCTTCAACCTGATTCTTTTTTCATGGCTTCAGCGGGGTTATGTTATGAGTGTTTTATGCTAAACTTTGAGCCGCTCGCTAAGGTACAGGTTTCAAGAGTCAGGCGCTCCGTGACATTCGGAAACTATACGCTGTAGGTGACTTCCAGGACCCGAATTTCCAGGGGCAGAACACTTCACGCGTGATGCGTTTGTACAGGTGATTTACCTAAAAGTGGATACAAGAGTGTAGCATTTTACAGCGAAGGGTGGAAAACTGTAAACTAAACAGCAGCAGTATATATATAACATGCGTTTCACTGCCAGCCGCCGCGATGGCTGAGTGCTTATGGCGCTCGGCTGCTGACCCAAAAGACGCGGGTTCGATCCCGGCCGCGGCGGTCAAATTTCGATGAAGGCGAAATTCTAGAGGCCCGTGTACTGTGCGATGTCAGTGCACGTTGAAGAACCCCAGGTGGTCGATATTTCCGGAGCCCTTCACTACGGCGTCCCTTATAGCCTGAGTCGCTTTGGGACGTTAAACTCCCATAAACCATAAAACGTTTCACTGCGATAGCGGGGGAACCTACAGGAATGGCGCTCAAATATGCAGAAATACGAGGTGCCCTACACGTGTTAACGCGTCATGCGTCGTAAGAAATGTGAATATGCAATACCTGGCTCTTCATGTCCTGTAACTGCGCACCGTACATAAATTACAATATGAGCTTTTTCCAGTGTACAAAACGTCCATTGCTGCCTTCAGAAATGAATGAGAGTAAATACGCCTGACTGGATCCTCGCTGATAAAATTTTGCAAAATTATAAAGCATAGTCTGAATCAGAACGCATTTAAAAGTTAACAGTCAGAAATCATGGCAATCAGCTATTAGAAACGTCGTTAGAAATTTTGGCAATCAGCATGGTTCATATTAACAGCAATTATTTTGTAACTTGAAAAATCTCACGAAAAAACGTAAAATTTTCAGCCAAAAAGATCTTATTCTTGCCCGGATAAAAACTGGTCCTGCGCATGTGAAAGACCAAGACGTACTTTTCTGGGTATAGTTTTACACGTACTGTGTTCTTACTCGAATCATAACTTAGAACGACGCGAGCATATATCAAAATTTGCACACAACGCATTCTTTTTCACCCCTAAATTTTATTCAATGTTAAGCCATTGACTACATTTAAATATTCGCTACAATTCAATTTTAAACAACGATCTATATTTCAGACCGTTTCTAATTTTTTTTCCGGCAATTAATTCATACCACTGCGCTTTTAACCCATAGTGGACAGAGCGGCCTCGATGTTACTAACCCTTAAGTGCTGCTCGTAGTGTTACTGCTAAAGAAATAGGAATGTGCATTCAACGACATCGCCTGAAAAGACACTGCCATATCATCCATGATTATTTCAGCGAATGTCTCTTCTTTTGTCTTTTTTTACGATCTCCCTGCAGAAAAAAAGTATGACGAAATAACCTCATACAGGCTTCGTCATAAAAATGTCATACAATTTGTATGATACTGTATGACGTCTGAATGACAAATGTATGATTTTGTAAATATGAACGCCATACGTGTAAATTTTTTATGCATGGCATCTGACATTAGTATGATAGTTCTTCGACATTTATATGGCAAACTGCACGAGTTTATTGCATCATACAACTTCTTTCGCCAGGTCTAGCATTACAATAAAGTCGTCTAGAAATAAAATGTTGAAGCGTGACATTATTCAAAATTTCTTTTTTATAAATTAAGAGTCTCCCCTCAAGCCTCTCCTACAAAGCACTCAGAACGGCGCGGCATCTGCATAAGGTGCGGTCGGTTCGGTCTTTTTGGGACGAAAAAACAGCTGCCCGAGAGTTTAAGCTTTTCACATCACGCCGCTAATGTGCATATACCGGTACTCTTGTCACTAACCCTCACCTCAGTCCACTTTTTTATCAGCACTTCATCCTCTGGATTAAAATGTATTTTTTATCCGGCCAGCAAGAATTTAACCCGGCAGTGAAGGAAGTACCTTTTTTAAATAATTATTTTAGTGGTTGTAAATACCAGAAAGATATTATTTGCAGCATGACCCGTTCGTAGTTTACTGCTTTCTTTAGGATCGGAAATTCAGGCCATTGATTTTGTAGTTCTTGAGCCCTGGAGCCGCAGGGCCTTCAGCTTGGTACTAGAGAAAGCTATTTTTCTATTATCTTAACGGCTAAAGCCTTCGCTGTTCCATTAGGAAAATGTTATGCGCCTACGTGTGATCATGGTTTTTAGCCTGTATTGTTTGCTTTTGCAATTTTCACCTCCAGAAGTCCGTAAGTTGCACTGCAACAAAATGCCTGCCCTATGTTCTCTGAGAGATCTTCAGCAGGCAGTCGGGTAAAGTAGGAACCCTCTTTACACACGGAATAAGTAACGTGTTTTCAGAAACCGCAACTGCATCTTGTAATGAAAGCCTTTTTCTATCCCTCTTTGCAGAACCTCTAAGGCGGAAGACCACGACCACATCCGGTAATATTTATTACATATTTACCTAAAGCTATAGGTGAGCACTGTGATTGCTGCAGAATGTCACAATACATTTCAATGCGCTTAGCAGATTTCTGTGCTCTGGGAGCATTTACCTCCGGTGTATTTTATTTCTTCTTGGAGATGGCTCTTTCATGCAGAAGAAAACAACCATTTTTTTTTAATTCAGAAAATTTCATCTGACGGTACTAACGCAGGCACGGCACAATCCAGTTTTTTTTTAATTGAAACTTCCGCACTGCCTACTCTTTTAATAATCTTCTATATTGTTACGCAGAGATGTACCAAGATGTTCATGTTTCTTCGCAAAGAACTGTGCATGACCGAAGTTATTGTAGAATATAAATATTATATTCAAAGACCTGAACAGCGTCAGCAATGTAAACGAAAGGCTGATCCACATGCGTTGCTTTGCTTTGCAGTGGGCGTAGTCAGGCTGATAATGATAATGATGATGACATATATATATATATTAGACCGATCAGAAAACATACATGTCTAGCAGTCTTGGACAAAAATTTTGAATATTGGAATACTGAAACGTATTGTTTAAAAAATATTGATGACAACGGTCCGTCCTGCCGATATATTGCAAAATCTTTCTTTCATAGTGTTTCCATCACTAACACTGAGCAGTTAAGACGGCCATAGAAAACCAATGCGGAACACTTTTGACGACAGCAAAAGCTTTATTAGGAAAAAAAATTGAAGCCTGCCGACGAGAAATCGGCTGATATATTGATTGTTATAATGAAATCTTACAATATATGAAAAATCCATGTTCATAAACTGGTTCCTGTTCAAAAATTTTGTCCAGAATTGTTGGGTATCCTTTTAGAAGTGTTTAAACGATAGCATTCAAAGGAAAAGCTATAGAAATGTTGATGGTTGAATAAAGGAGCACTGTGCAAAGCATGCGGAAAAATGAAACAGAAATCAGCGTGACCCAACAGAGTGATCAGGTGTAAACAAGTTAGGTACAAGTCAGGATAGAATGAAAATAGACGGGAAGGGGTAGATATAGGGAATGCCTCAAAAAGACAAGGTAAATAAAATGAAAGAAGCAAGCGGTAAACATTCAACCAGTTTAAAAGGATACTCTAGCAAAGTTTCTCAATTACAGGCACCGGAGTGTACAAAAAACTGAAATTGATGAAATTATTGCTATCCGCACTATCTATCGATTCGAACTATGTACTATAGTTTTCTAGTTTTGTCCGATATGGCACCAAAATCCAACGCTAATCTCAATACGAGGTGAAGCCATGTTTCCGCTGCTCATGCACATACATTTTTTTATTTCCTCATGGAAGATCTTCCGACGGGCTATACGCATACAGGGTTGTGGATTACATAAAAAAGTAAAAACTTTTTCCCAAAATTCAGCCCTACAGATTTCGTACGAGGTGTGAACTGCACCCTAGAACTTACTGTAATGCGGTTGGTCTACGGGGCTTTAACGTTCCAAAGCGACTCAGGCTATTAGGGACGCCGTAGTGACGGGCTCCGGAAATTTCGACCACCTGGGGTTCTTTAACGTGCACTGCCATCGCACAGTACACTGGCCTCTGGAATTTCGCCTCCACCTAAATTCAACCGCTCCAGCCGGGATCGAGCCCGCGTCTTTCGAGTCAACATTCGAGCGCCATAAGCACATAGCCACCGCGGCGTCTAAATTGCTGTAATTCAGAAAGCAATAACAAGCGTAATTAAATAGTATTGTCTGAGTACCGGAGGACCTAGAATTAGTGTTTAAATGTGTGATAAGACCTTCTACTTTGTGATTATGGGTGGTTTGAACAATTGTGCAAATTTGCGATGGCACCAGATCAAGTTCTTAACTATCATGGATGTTCGCTGCTGTGAAAGATGACAGGAAGGCAGTGCGAGAAATGTCGATGAAGAAACGTTACTGGGATAGCCTTCACGAAAAAAGCTGAGCGAGCTTGAATGCACTAAAACATGAATGAAACATGAAACATAAATACACTAAAAAAAGAAACTAACAGGAAGACAAGGCAATGACAGGCGTCGATATTGCTCAGTTAGTTGGCTTCTTCAGAATGCCATTTGACTCACGCGAATTCTACTTTTGAGCGAATCGGTATAACCAATAGTCGCGAGTAAAAAAGATTAGGACTAATGGCATACCACAGGTGTGGCAGATAGATACTCTCGCGCTGCTGTTACGAACACGCCGATAACAAAACTGCTTGGTGTGTTCGCAAAGCACGACGCCGCGCCGCGCCAGCTGCCCGGTGGTATTTCACCGCTCCGGTGACGTCATTGTGCTGATCTTTTGTTACTCTCGACTGTACACTCGGTAGTTTTGCGTTAGTGATAACTTCTTTTCGATTCCGTTTATTAAACTGTGCGAGCGAATGACTGAGGGCGGTCGGTGATGGTGCCATCCCCGTTCTGCTTGAATAACAAATCGATGTATTTACATATACTTATCAATTGCATTGCTACTGTTATTTAGGAAGTAGTCTATTGAAGAAAGGGGCCACCGCAAAGAAATGACATCACCTTAGCTTATCATATTTCATAGTATTACACGAAGAGGAACACAGAGTGCTTTCTGCATTGATTTCAGTGCAGAAACTTGGCCAGCCGTGTGATTAGGAATGTGGGTTTAAGTCCCGCAGCCTTCGGCGAATTTTCTATGCCTAGACTCCTCCCCGCTGTGAAAGCCGTTAATATCAATAAGAAAAGTAAGTCGCCTTTTAAGTGGCTCAGCAGAAACCTTATTTTTCATAACTCCGGTCATGCCGGATTATTTAGAAAACCATCCTATTAAAACTCAGGACCGGATGACGTACTGAAGACATTTCTTTTTCCTGTCTTTTCAGTAATCCTGTGGACGAATCCAACGAATACACCCGGTGAGGATTTGTGATCATTTCCGGAACGCTTTATGACCAAGGTGGGCGTTGCAATCGACGTAAACCTATCCAGAACACTCGAGGGCAAAGTAGGTATGCTTTGTTTTCTAGGGCGCAATATGCGTGTGATTTTTATCGACCTATGTTTAATGTTCTACATGACGGTGATTTTTCTGTTTCCTCGCCGAGGCCCCATTAACTCAGCGAAATTTTTCAAAGTATTAGAGATATCCTCAATATGCACTTAGACGCAGAATACATGCATAGAATTTAAAACGTTACTTTTACTTATATGTCTACTGTAAATAAACAAGAGTGATGTTTTTCTAAAGGCACGCAATGGCAAGGGCCGTGCACTTTCATGGGTTCAGCGAAAAACAGCGGTAAAGATCCGCCAGAAAGAAAAACATTGAGTCGGATAAAAACGGAAGGCATTCATTTCTAGGCGTGTTTTAGCAAGCCGAAAATCTTTTTCGCCAATACTTGACTGCTTTTTTTCGTTTTTAAGGCAGCAAAACGCCGAGAAGGCACTCACAACAGTAGCATCAACATTCGTAACTCTTGTCGAAATTATCAATGCATTGAATTGTTTCCCGCTTCAAAGAACGCAAAATATATCACTGAGCGCCTAAGTGCACAGGTGACTTCGTTGCAAAACTTTTTTTGTTCCTAATATGATTTTTGCTAATGTATGCATGCATGGAGCATCTTTGTTTTTACCAATAGCGAAGAAACCTCGAATTTGGCCCGGCATATTGAAAAAATGATATTTTATTACGTGAAAGGTACTTTATCAGGCCTTTCTGGTAAGGTTGCCAAGAAGGCTGGCGATAAGATTCAACCTGCTCGATCGTTTACTAGGGCTTGAATGCAACAACCTCACCGCAGAGATCCCCTCAAACCTTGTTTCTTAAAAGCTACCACCGGCGTTGTCAAGCACTTTGTGGCCGATATACTCTTTTTTCAAAAGCACTGATGTCCTTGAGAGAGGACCCACAGATTCAGAGCACTTGCCTAAAGTGAAATATTCTCAAGAACATCTGAAAATGGCCTTTCTAGACAAGACAATTGTGGGTTGCCAAAGATTCTGAAGAATCTTAACTTTGTGAAGAAATCGTATGCCAAATGTACTATCTTCTTGGTGTGCACGTAACTTTGTGCCTTCCTATAAAAGTTTAATCATCCACCAATTGAAGGCCCCTTAAGCGTGGACAGCCTATAAACATGGTACGCGAGGACCGTTGCAGCATTCTAAAATGTAGCGAGAAACAACTTACATTCGTGCATGACCGGAACATTCACTGCGACTCTCAGTTTACAGCGGCTCCTTAGATCAACATCCAAGCTGTAGACCACAGTAAAACCGCGCAGCGCGATGGACTCAGTGCACTGCGAAGAGACGTACACGCTCGACGTTTGACACCAATTGAGCCCGTAGAAGCTTCAGGCAGAGCTTCCCACTTGCACCATACAGAGTCAGTGCTGGTGTCGTCAGTCAATCCTTCTGGAAATTTGGAAAAACCCTTTTTCTCCTGAGCATGTTTTAAAACCTCTAGTACTAATTATCGCGCACATTTCTGAAGTTGGATGCTGTCACCGCACGAAAAAGCAATATTAAGAAGTCGCTAGTAGAACCAACTGTGCACAGCGTATGCAACAATGAGGACAAAAAAGCCACCCTTGGCTTCCAGCGCATCGTGCGTAAACTTTGAGAAGTAATTTCACTGATGGCCACTGCTTATAGCGGTTCAAACGTAAAACTGGTCCAAAAGGCCGGTTTTCCAGACGAAATAAACTCTGAAAAACAACCACCGAACATATCATCCTGAAGCGCAAGCTAACCGACATAAAAACTTTCAAAGATGAATATGGAGAGAATCGATCGTGCTCTATAGAAGTAACAGGAGTAGCCTAAAGTGGTCACGAGGAAACTATGCATATGCAAAAATTAGATGTATGTGCTAAGAGAAAAGGGCTGTGCCATTATCAATTGGAGAAGATAAGCCTCCGAAGAGTTGTATACAAATCTATGCATTAGCCAATGTAATCAGAACGTTAACCAGAGGGGTAGTAGTATTAGCAGTCGAACATCCCGCAAGTAACGAAAAAGGGAAAAGCCTTACGAGCAATGCAAAGAGGGCAAGCAGCTGGTTATGTTCAGGGAAAATTATATCTGCTTAAGAACGGTTGGAGACATCTAGCTAGCCAAACTAGCCACCGTGTATGCGCAATGCCTTACGACCTTGAGCATAACGGAAGCTTGAAAGGACACTAACATTATCATAATCCATAAGAAAGGCGAGGTTAAGGAATTACAAAAATTATACTGAGTAGTTTACTGTGTATTTCGTAATCGGTATTCGCTAATAGAATCAGTATAACCTTGGGCTTCAATCAAATAACAAGGTAGGTCTGCGTGAAGGCTACTCACTAATACAACGTCAGTATCAATTAGGTGATCAACAATTCGGAAGAATACAACCATCCCCTTTGTATAACCTTCTTATATTACCGGAAAGCATTTGGTTCAGTCTAAATATCACAAGCCATGCAGGCATTGCGGGATCCGTGTGGGGATTGACCTGATTTAAAAATACTAGATATAACCATAACCGCTCCACAGCTACCATAGCCCTCCAGAAATGCCCTACAAGAAGTGAACAATGAAATTCCAATAGGGAAGGGTCTCAGGCATGGAGACACGATATCTCTAGTGGTATTCACCGCCTGCTTATAGTATGAATTCAGAGGCCTGCGTTCGGGACAACTGAGTATAAGGGTTAATGGAGAAAATCCAAGTAGTGCGCGATTCACTGATGACTATGTCTTCCTAAGTCATTGATGGGATGTATTACTATGTAGGATCACTGACATACTTAGCAAAGAACAACAGTGGGTGCTAAAATTAATAAGCATAAAACTAACTAATGCTGTATTCTCGGAAAGAAACAGACGTTTATGATTGGTTTCCAGGTGCTCGAAGTGGTAAGAGAATACGTCCACTTGGGGCAGGTAGTGACCGCCGATACGCATAACGAAAGTGAAATAACTAGGAAAATAAAAGTAGAGCGGGGCGCATATGATGGGTTCAGTCAGACCATAAATGGCAGTACACAGTATCCCTCTAGACCAAACTAGATAATAGCTTTATCTAGCCAGTACCGATTTATTGGGCAGAAACGTGACTCACAAAAACTGTTCAACTTAAACTGGTTACTATGCAGCGGGCTACGGGAAAGAAATTCATAGGTGTAGTGTAAAGAGACTATAAAATGGTAGGGTGGGCCAAGGATACAGCGCTGGTTAATGACATCCTAGTCCAAATCAAGAAGAATAAATGGGCCAGTGCAGGGCATGTAATGGGAAGGCAAGTTAACTGACGGTCGTTAAGGGTAACTGGCTGGGTTCAAAGCGAAGGCAAGCGCAGCCGGGGGCAGCAGGAAAGCAAGGTTATAAGTAATATGCGGGTATAAGGCAGCCGCAGCTGGTACAGGACAGGGTAATTTGAGACATACGATAGAGACTTTTGCTCTGCACTTGGTGTATCTTACTCGATTGGTCTTACTCGAGTGGGTCTTACTTGAAGATTACATTTATCATACTTGGTCGCTCTGGAACCTCCATTCAAAGATGATTTCAGGGTGGTTAACATACGTCTAAAGCTCCAAGGTTTCGTTCTTCATTATCAGGTCTTTAGAAGTTGGTTTAAGTCAATAAACCGGTGATGCCATAAGGAGGGCGAAGTTTTTATTCATTAAGTTATTCACGCTTTATATTCGCAGAGGCTCAGTGGTTCCAACAATCTCGCGCATACCATTGCATTGCTTTGCATTTATCTTTTTTTGCGGTTTTTTGATGTTAGTGCATAATCTAACCTTGTAGCCCTTTATTCTGCAATATTCATTGCTGTGGCAGCAATGCCGAAATACCTTTTGTATTCCCTGGTATACTTCTGCCTTCATTTCTCCCTTAGAAAACTGATATGGTGGTACATGTCAGCTTGAGTTTCAGTCTCGATAACCGTCATCACCCACCAGCGTGTCGATAAGCCTGTAGGTTTCATTCCTTGGAAAACTTTACCCTGCCTACTAATGAGGAGCTATTATTGCGGCCGTGAAACAGACTGCGTGTGATAAAATTAACGTAATTTCAGAAACCGAGAATAGATTTTATACTAATGGCCTTTGTTTTTCTTTTTCTTTCCAGCATCCCCGAAACAGACCAGCACGACTACACCTGCTCTGACTAGACCGCCTATTACCCGTAAGGTTTTTTTTTCATTTTTTTGTGAGCGAATCATTACGAGGGCAAGAGCTGCTAACGGCTCCATTCTTTTCAGGAAATTAGTGATGGCTGAATATCAACAGGGTGCTCCATCTAAGAGTTTCTACAATTTTGAAAACGGGCTTTGTTATTCAAGTGTTATTTTTTCGGCGCAGCATTATCAGCAGTGTAGCGCATCAGAACACAGCTAAGGCATTCTAACTAGCACGCCGATAAACTAATACTGAATAGTCAACTTTATAATTGTTATTGTTTGTCTCCTTAATTATCGAGAGGCGTGTAGCCAATCGTAAATAATATCTACATCAGTTTTTAGAATTTTGAAAACGCTGTGATCACGCTGCCGTGGCCTAACAAATTTTGGCCATTTCGACGAGTTACATGCACTGGAGAGGTTGCTTTGCCTCCAAGTCTCTCGAAAGCGCATGTATTTTGGCGCGATTTAGCCAAAATGTTTTGGCCACAGCGCTGTGAGTAACCGAGTTTTCAAAATAATAAAACAGGTATAAATTCTACTTACGATGGGCTACACGCCTCTGAAGAATCAAGCGTCATAACACTAAGTTTTAAGTTACCTAATCATTATTAGTTAACAAGCCGGCAGGTTAGCGCGCCTTAGCTGTATTTTGATTCACTGTACCTCTGATTATGCTATGCCGAAAAAAACGGTCTTTTAACACAAAAAGACTATTTTTAAAAATCATGTATAGCCTTAGGTGAAACACCCTGTATATTAGTGTCCCTCCGTAGCGTTTACATTGCTTGAGTGAATTTTTGTATTAATGATTTGCTTGTGCTCAAACCCCCGACATACCTTTTTGATGCGAGATGTAACCAGATATACCTCGAACGATCGCAAACCCACTGAACTGCTTCTAAGATTTGCAAGATTAACGTGAATGCTGTTTGTACCGTATCCAGAAGAATATTTGCCTGGTTTAAATTGGGCGTGGCCGAGAGTGGCAGCAGTTCTGTTCATCCAGTACACACGAGCAGACCTGTTGCTATCACTGCTGATGATTTGTTCTGTTCTTCGAAGGCCCATGAGGGCCCAGTAAAGAGTGTCTTTTTGAAACCTTTCGGTGCCTTCCTGGCTCCCGCACTTCCGTTTCTACTACGCGACATCTGATGGAGGTCTTGGCCTGCAGTTCTACTATGTCCCCCAACGCCCAGGATGGCGCCCTGTGCACAAGCAACGACCCTTGGTTTTCGCCATCCTCGTGAGCAGCCGATAATCCATGGCCAACCCCATGAGGGCGTAGGAGAATGGCTTGAAATCTTCGGCCGTGTGGCCGCGCTGGACGCCTAAGACTACAACACCATGTTTCGGAATGTCTTCTTCGCATTTCATGGCCAAGCAAGACCGTGGTGCGAAAACAGCACAAAATTTCAGACTACGTGGGATAGCTTTGAGAGCCAACTACTTGTAACGATATGAAGCGCCGTGCAGAGCTCGTGCTGTAGATCAGTTCTACGCGTTGACACGAGACTGCTGAAAGGTACTTTGAAGCGACGGTGCGCCTGACAGAGAAAGCCAACGTGTTCATTACAGAGCATGTTTTTACATTACATTACATTACATTACAGAGCATTAGAGAGCATGTTTTTGCCGGGCTGGTACAAAACTCTCTCAGAAAATTTCTGAGTTCGCCACCAAACCGCCGATAATCGAGAACTCAATGCACGCCCGAGAGCTCATGCAGAATCGGCAGGCACTTGTGTTTTCAGCTTTCCCGGTGAGTATGACAACCTGAAACATCATGAACATAAGTGACATACTTCGCGAAATCATTCACGAGAACTCCGCCTAATGTTTTCGTTGCGAACCCAGCCTTACGCTCCTAAATTAACGGACGTCGTCCACGAGGAGGTGCAACAATCGCTATGCGTCGTGCAAACGATGACACTCCATGATGTACGCCCCGCGGTACGCAGCCAACGGGTCCCGTCAGCCCGCCTCAGCAATGTTATGCAACATCTGAACACGGGCAACCACCCGCCCAACGAACCTTGGACCAAAGAGCCAAGCCAAGGAAAGCACACGTCTGGAGAACTGCCGATAAGCGCCGTCCGCTCTCCATTCATTGCCGAGAACCAGGCCACGTCCTCCTGCACTTCTCATATCGAAGAATTGGTCTCAGGGGCTCCTCTTACGATGCTCTACGACCACAACCCGGCCAGATATCGTGCGCTTTGTAAGAGTAATAGCGTCACGTTGATCACACACCGAGCCACTAATCGATTTTGCGGTCACCCATACCTCAACCGTCCCCCCCCCCCCCTCCGCACGCTCCGCAGCTGCGGCGCTGCTGCCAGAGGTAGGTCCCCCACCCTTGTAGAGGAAAATGAAGAGAAGAGAGCAGCCATTGTATGTGAGTTTGCATCGCGGCGAAACTACGGAAAACCTCCAACGACCACGACGCCACGCACTGAGGCGGAGAATACCGACGAAAGAGCCCACAAAGCCGCACCAACGCCGCTGAATACTGCCGAGACGACGAGCCCCATCTACGACTCGAACCGCAGACCACGCATTGACCGAACAAAAATTGGCGGTGGTCAGCCACGTGATCAGCCATGGCACCGCGCCGCCGGCAGCTGCTCCGCACCACGTGACCAACCACGTGACAGCGTGGCGGCGCCGCCACGCTGACGGGTGGAAATTCTACCGTAATGTAGCTATCGCTACAAAAGATCGACGAGCAGCAAGAGTACGAACCAGTGACTATCCAGGACCGCAACGTCACTGCCTTGCTGGACACGGGAGCAGACTACTAAGTCATCAGTGAGGTGATCGCCGCTGAGCTCAAGAAGGGGAACAAAGTTTGGGACCGTCAGCAGATACGCGCACCTGGAGGCCACCTTATCACCCCATCGAAATAATGCACTGCATCAGTTACAGTCAACGGTCACACGTACCCTGCGCCTTTCTTAGTGCTTCATCAGTGCTCCCGTAATGTGACTACGCATAGACTACTTAGCACAACACCGAGAAATCATCGATCTTATTCTCAAGTCCATCACACTATAGGTGGAGGGGCCCACACCTCCAGGACTCCGCACTGAAGAATCAAACACCGCTCAGTGTGTCCGATAAAGAAGTGAGCATTCCCTCACTTTCAAGCATTCTGCACACAGTAGCTGTGGCTGGTGCCAAAAACGTCGATGGCGTCGTGGAAGGAAAGATGCAGCTACTGCTGGACAGAAGCATCGAAATTAGGGAAGGCATCACTAAGGTTGGAACAGACAGGACTCCGTAACGGTTGCAAACTTTTGCCGCAAGTACCGAAAGCTCAACAGCTCGACCATCATCTTCTAGGAAGGAATTGCCGAGGTGAGCTATACATTCGCCCTGTCCGAGTTGACGTCAGCGACCCAATGACCCACTCCCCGGAGCGTACGTTCGACATCAACACTGCCCTGCCACGGCAGTATCGAATTACCACTGGTAAGACACCCGCCATCTCTGCCAAAGCCCGTATCGTATTTCTATGCATGAACGCCAAGTCTTTCAAAACCAACTCGATAAAACTCTACGTGACGATGTCATCGACACATCGAGAAGCCCCCGGGCAGCAACGGTCGTCCTTGCTAAAATGAAACACGGAAGTCTTCGGTTTTTCATCGCTTCACGAGGAGCCTAGCCTCATGCAATTCTCGTTTATTGTATAGTCTAAATTACGCTTATAGCCTGAGGATAACTGAAATATGGTGGCTCACCTCTATGACGATTTTCAAATGCCGCAGATTTACTTGCTTGCATAGGTTCTTGCTTTGTCTCCATAACCACTGTCGAAGTCACTAAAAAGCTGATAGCTTACGTAGAGCGAACAGCCTACTAAAGCCACCTTGCTTCCATTACCACACCACCGCCTTTGCGCTGCCTAGCGATCGGCCCATGTAGCAGTGGCGACGGCAGAATTTCGTTTATCTCCATCATGCGTACTCATCCACTGCGATTGAGCCATCGCCACAGTAGTCATGGCGCCACGGACCAATTTTGATTTCCAGACGGCCAATACACAGGCTTCATTGACGAGACAGAGCCCCCTGGAGCATTCTTATCTTTTTCATCTTTGCTGCAGCGCGCTTCACGGGCACCGTATGTCTCCTGGGAACCGGCAAAAACATGCTGAGCAGTGCAATGGCGATAAGGGGTAATCATGGCTTGGGGAGGAATCGCTGAAATCCAATTTTTTTTTCTCGTTTAAAACAAGAAAGCTCCGATAAAATCGATGAGCAAATTTCTGTGCACCTAGCTATGACTTGAGCTACAAATTATATTTTTACTAGAAGCGCTTCTGTACAAAATTGTGACTGAAAACGCTGCAGAGCACACTTTTTTTTGTATCGGTTTATTCGGGCTTAACGTACCAAAAGGACTCGGGCTATGAGTGATGCCGTCAAGGCCTCCGGAAATTTCGACCAACTGGGGTTCCCTAACGCGCGCTGACATCGCACAGGACCCAGGCCTCTAGAATTTCGCCTCCATCGAAATTCGACCGCCGCGGCATGGACCGAACCCGCGTCTTTCGGGTCAGCAGCCGAGTGCCATAACCACTGAGCCACCGCGGTGGCACATACTTTGTTTTAAGTTAGTCATTTTTTTCGGAAATGTGCTGTGTCCTACCGCACTTTAAACCACTTAATGAGGTAGCACATATTATATAGAAGCGGCGAAGAGTGTTTTGTTGCTCGACAATGTCTCGAAAAAGTATAAAAATAAGTGTAAAAACGGTGTATTTTGTTTGAAAATAATGAAATAAAGGAACAAAAACTTTACGCAACAATGTGCTGTGCGAATAAAAACCACAATGCATAATCGTTATTTCTAAACCATTTCA
The DNA here is from genome assembly GCA_030143305.2 of Amblyomma americanum. Lineage (NCBI taxonomy): Eukaryota > Metazoa > Arthropoda > Arachnida > Ixodida > Ixodidae > Amblyomma > Amblyomma americanum. The sequence continues at coordinate 14,932 of JARKHS020030024.1, forward strand.
AGTGGAAAGGTAAAATATCTGATTTTTTGTCCATTTTTCTGACACCAACTTTTTCACTGTTCTGAGAAATTTGAACGGCTTACACATGACCACAATTTTTATTTTTGCCGATGTGAAGAGTAATTACTTTATCCGGTTCAATAAAGAGACACAAGTTTTGTCCAGAAGATCGAAGGGGAGTCGAGCGCTGACTCTGGTACGTTTCCATGGAATGACCCAGCACTGCTCCCTGGTGCGAAGGTTTCTTTATTAAGGCTCACATAGGCACGTGACACTTCATAAGCAGCAGTAAAAGACGTCGATTAATCACAGCATCTTGACACCTTGGCGCCACGCATCTAATCCGATTTCGTTAGAGGTGGAATATCTCCAGCATATTTCCCCTTGGTAGCAAACTTGCCTTTTCCATAGCCGGCTGCTGCCTATAGTAAGATTTCGGTACCCTGCGGTACGGAAGTGAGTAGCACACAGGGAAACTGGCATACGACATTTGTTTTAAGCAATAAAACTTTTTGGGCGAATACAAAACTGCGCCTAATCACTGAAACGGGCCGTAGATGAAAGCGGAGGGTGAAAATGTTAATTTTTGTCAGAGCAGCCATCTCTATTGCTTGACCTCTTTTGGCAATGACTGTGAACTTTTCACATGGCGATCATCGTACGCTGCTAGCTGTTCCGAGTCACGCAGATGTTTTCACGTAAAGTCACGCCTCTTTTATGAGTGACCAAATATCGTCTAGCCACTGAAGGATGTATAGCAAGAGGAGGTTATAAAAAACAGGACAGAAAATCAGAGTGATTCATGCCGCTGCGAATGCATTACCAACAGTGTTCCCGCTTGACATAGCAGCCGCTGCCGCTGATGGGTTCAAACAGTGCCAGCAGGCGGCGTAATTTAGTCATTCAAGTACCTTGTGGCACGCCCGCACTCCACCCCTCGATCTTATCCAGCAATGAGTGGGAGGCTTCGTACCCTCTCCGCCCACCCGTCACCGTAGCCTCCAAACCTTCTCTCAGTGCTACCCCTGACACTTTCCCTCTCGATCCTCTTTCCTCAAATGAAAGATCGGCGCTTTGCCTCTCCCTTCTTTGCCTCCTGCGAACCGAAGCTTCAGACGGGTGAACGGCCAATTTTTCTCGTGCAAAGGTGGTATTGCTAACGCATTAAAAACGATCTCGCCGAGTGTATCGCGGCAGTTCTATCATTAGCCTCAATGTCCAACGCGGCGGCAAAGTGGACAGTGTGCTGTGGATATTCCACAGAGCGGAACGTAAACATTAGTTTTTCTCTCAAGCTCTTGAGAGGAAAAGCAGACATTCGAAAAGCGGATTGCGCCATCCTTTGCGAGTGAAAGGAGGCTTTCATTTGCACTTTTATTCCGAAAGGATTAGTAGTCGCATTAAGAGAAGAGCGGGCAGACCTGAAATATTAAAACGCGGGCGTGGAACTGTGAACAAAAAAGACTCGATTTTCCTCTTTGAGAGCTACGCGCCTCGGACTGCCGCAGTACACAGCTAATAGATCCTCATGTGCACAGCCGAGTGTTGCAGGACGGCTGCTCGCTGATCTAAGGGACAATTTCTGACACCTGGTTATTCCCCTATGGCGACGAACGGCTCCCCTTTGGAACCGGATATTTTTCTCCTTTTTTCTTTCGGCGGGGGGGGGGGGGGGGGGGGGGGGGTTGAGGTCAGGTAGGAATAAGGGTCTTAGGGCCTCATAAACAGGATCCCTATTCGTCCTGGAGTTCAGCATTCTACAGTGATATTGCTGCTGCAGGCCGCGAATCATTATTTCATTTCCTTATCAGTACCCATCGTCTAGAATTAGAATTTTCATTTAGGTAGACTTGAACACACATGCATTAATGCGATCGGCGGCAACATATAACTAATGTTACGAGCAGACGAACGCTTCTAAGAAAGGTGTGTTGTTTTTATGCAAAATTATGCTCCCAATTGAGTTCGTAAAAATATACCTAATATACTTCTGCTTATTTCCCGATCCGGGAAATAAAGATCTGCATCAGCCAACATAAAAAAATTTCCTTACGTTTAAGAACTCTCGAATTGTGAGCAGAGCTTAGCTAAGCACAGTTTTTTTACCAAGCCAAAGAGGCCGCACGGCATCATAGCTTAGGTGTTATACGGAACCATGACCAGTTTCCGTGAAACGCCTGAACTATGCTCATTCAGTTTTATGAGTACTCGTTGACAGTCGTAATATTAACGTCTGCCTCAGTACTGATTCCGTAGCAAATTCGTAAAAATTATGATTAGGTGCGCCCGAACAGAGTGCTCAATTGAGTAGGAACCTTTGCGCCAGATGTCCTACTCATTATGTTTCTTCCGAAGCACGGAGTGGAAGCAGCACCTCGGCATTCTGTCCACATCTCGGCAGCATTATTCAGCTTGCGTTTGAATGTTGTGCGGCGCCTAAAAAGGCAATTGCAGTTACACTTATCTTAATCTACGAGCAAGTCTTGCAAAATATTACAACTCCGCTAAAAGAACATGGCACTGTCATGTCTCGAGAGAACTACGTCACTATTGCAACGTTTACTACCTTATGATTACACAACGCAAAATTAAACGAGAAGTTTCAATTGGTTGTACATTATTCAAATGCTCCAAGTACTGAACATTAAATTACTAGCGAAAGTCCTTTAGTTCGGAAATGTTGACAAAGAAGAGGCATATCGTCCTCTTAAAGAGCTCTTGCGACCTATAGCTTGGGAGTATTTTCGGGACGTCAAAGTGCTCCGCTTTCCCTATACGAGGTTTGCATAGCCACTCCAAATACTCGCGATAACTGAAGTAATTCCTGAACCTCTGCAGCTTAACCCTAAGTCTTGATACCTCATCAGTGGACGGTTTTGTCACCTCTCGGACTCCCTCTGCTGAAAGTCTATGCTCCCGCTGTCCTTGTGGGCCTGCAGCCTCTGCTCAGCTTCTTGTTCTGCGCGGAATGAAGAACATGTGATCAAAGCATAGTGAAGATTTATTTTGTAACAAATGAAATGTTTCTGGTCAATCCGTAAATTTAGGGCAAAAATAATTCAGGTCGGTTACGATAGTAGCTTACTTAAGCAAGAAAAAGATATATCTTTCGCAGATATATCTTTGTGTGTTTTCAATACGCCTTGTACTACCGTCGCTGATATAGAACTTTCGAAACCTCTCATCAACAGGAGTGTTAATTGCGGCTGCGTGTAAAAATAAGGTGGTGCTGAGGACATCACGTACGTAATTCTTCGTTTTAATCATTATTTTCATGGTGTGATTTCCTAAGAAATTTTGATTTTGTTCTTTTGGTTTCATGCTCCTCACATATATCTTGTTGGGTTTAGTTTTATTTTCATTCCAGCGTTTTTCTCAGTGCGAAGGAAATACAATCGCGCCAACAGGATGGCTTACGACTTTTGAACCATTTCTCTTCATTTCCAGTCTTTATCTCTGAGTATGTAGCGCTAAATACGGGGTCTTCCAAAGGAGGTCTTTAAGATATTGCTTACCAGACAACTTTATCAGTGTTCTAAAATTGGCCAATAAATTGTTCTGGTGAGAGCTTGAACAAAGTAATACGATAAGCTCGGCCAAAATGACTTGTGTTGAAGATTTATGCAAACTTTTCGCACAAATTTTAAGAGTTTCTTCTGTCCATAATAATCGTATAGTCAGGATTTCGCACACACTCTTGATGATTACTGTCGTAACCATTACATTGCGTCTACGCATTTCTCCGTCTTCAATGACGCCTGATGTGTTCATTCAAAGCCTCTGCTTTTATCAGGCTGTGCAGCTCAACAAATGTTGGCATATCGGCGGCAAAGGGCTCTATTTGCAAACGTTTTTCATTGTGCAGAGACTCGTCTCCCGAAAACTTCCCTCATCTGCACAATGGGCGATCACCTGAGCACAAAATCGATTGAGCTTCCGCCAGACGGAGTCTGCACCATTATTTTCTACGACTCACTGTACAAGCGAGGCGGAAGCACACTTAATGCGCCCTTCGAACACAACTTCCAACGCTTTCTTAACGCCACTGATGCCCACAATATCACTCAGTTCGGGATTGGCTTCGACTACGGGTGAGTTCTGTGGCTGCGCGTTTGGCTACCTTTTTACCAACGTACAATAAAACAATCCCGAGTGTCACAACATTTACTGCTTTCCTCTCTTGATAACGTGTATAAAGCGCCACTTGAGAAAGAACACAGTAAAACGGGGACAGCAGATGACCGCGCGACTGAAACCTTAAGTATTAGTAAACAGGTAAAGTGCAGCGATATGTGAAGGCGGCTGGGCTCTGCGCAGAAAAAGAAGTAATTGCAGAGGCCGATGTGCCTAAGTGAGCTGCAAATGAGGGCAGCCGCTGGGCCCCTGCTGTGTGCACACCTCTTTAATTAATAATTAATAATTGGTTTTTGGGGGGAAAGGAAATTGCGCTGCATCTGTGTCATATACCGTTGGACACCTGAACCGCGCCGTTAGGGAAGGAATAAAGGTGGGAGTGAAAGAAGAAAGGAAGAAATAGGTGCCGTAGTGGAGGGCTCCGGAATAATTTCGACCTAGTGGGGATCTTTAACGTGCACTGACACCGCACAGCACACGGGCGCCTTAGCGTTTTTCCTCCATAAATACGCAGCCGCCACAGTCGGGTTTGAACCCGGGAACTCCGGATCAGTAGTAGAGTGCCCTAAACACTGAGCCACCGCGGCGGGTACACACCTCTTTGCACCTTGGCCACTGTGCTCGCGTTGTCTAGGAAAAGTGCTGCATGAAGATATCGTACAGATATCGTTTTCAAAGGTGGTCTGTTGAAGAGGATTTCAGAAAACAACTCGCGGTTATAATATATTTTATTATTTTAGAAGCTTCAGTGATAAATTTGATTCCTCTTAAATTAGCACGGTGTTCTAGAGATGTCACGCCATATGGCGTAAATGATCCATATGATAGGAATTTTCAAACCTGGTTCGAAACGTTCTTACTAGTTCCCCGTTTAAAACTTGCATGAGGAAACGTGGCGATTTAAAAGAAAATCTAAAAGGAAGCAGAAACCAATTCACAAATAAATTTACAAGGAATTTACAAGGAACAGTTACAAGGAATTTATTGTTTCTGTAAGAGACAGTTCAAATCTTTGTCGCACAATAAGCACGACAGCGAGCCGTTTCGTGAAAACGCATGCAACAAAGGAAACGTGCAGAGGAACAAACGTTTTTCTCGTAGTGACCGCATAAAACGACTGCTGAAGATATGTCTACGAGGCACAGGACAGTGCAAACTGCCCGGCGACCGCAAAATGTGTAGAGAATGCGGCATGCTGAAACATTTTGGAGAGGAATTAGAGTTTTGGTCGATAAAGCAGATGAAGGATAAGTGGTTCGAACAACATATTGAAAAATACTGAACATTTTCTCTGAAATATGAAATGCGAACAGCTAGTATCGTAACAACATCGTACCTGACAGTTATCGTCCGTAATGAAGGCGATAAAATGGCGTGCAAAAAGACATGAGAACAAACTGCTACATTATTCAGGACCAGATCAGAGAAAAAGCACCAGAGCTTGGTTGTCACGATTGCGCCATTTTTTCGCGATCGAGAATGCGAGCCAATGCGCCTTTTGATTGTTTAACAGTTCGTACCGTTTGTCTTTATTGGTTTAGTGGTCACAGGGCTTGGAATTTTGTGTTGCGCAGAATTCCGAGGTGAACTGCCCCCCCCCCCTTCCCTGAAAAAATTGCAGATGTTTTGAAATAAGTTGCCAAACCAAGAAAATACAGTATTTAAGGCCACGTCACGGCCTTTGCCTTTCCTCCAGGCTGTACAAGTTGCTGTTTCTTTGAAAGGAAAATTCAAGATAAAACTATAAGCCATGGGAGATGAAGACGCTATAATAACGAGTCTAAAATCAATGAGTTGTCCAAAGAAAACTTTTGTAAAAACGCAGAAAGTACAAATTTAAAAGGTTCCAGTGGGCTAACAAAACTGCTTTGTCATAAACGATCTCCAAGGACAATAGAAGAAAATGTTCCGTGGCTCTGGGTAGTATATTAGAGTCACGATATTTTCCCTCTCTCTCTCTTGTTGTTGACGTTGTTGTTGCATCCAAATGTTGACGTGGAGTGGTAGAGGGCGGGTCTCGTGAGTGACCCGGGGGACGTACTTCGCGACTGGTGAGTTTGAGACAGGCGTGCAGGTGTTCTGACGTTGGCACTTGGAAAGGCTTTGCTCAAAAAATTATTTATGACAATATTTACAAAACTTATTTACATATGCCGACAGATTTCAGCCTTTCCGCTTTAACTAAAAAAAAAGACAAAACTCCAACACTATCGCGACTCCGGACCACCGTCGGCCACCACACGGCCAACCCGCCCGGCCGCCGCTCAAGGAACTCGCTTCTCCAACTCCGCGACCCCGGGACCACCACCGGCCGCACAAGACCGATCTGTCCGCCTGCCACCAACCAACTCCCCCCCACCCCCGCTCTCTCCTTAGCGCGCACCCATCTCCTTGTCCTCCCGCCAAAACTACACCCTCAGCCAATAGGTGACTTTCCCGCCACATTTCGGAAGCAACATACCACTACACAAAATAAAAGCACACAATATAAAACACACGCCTTGCAACGCAAAAGAAAAGCACAAAATGTTGAACACACGGCTCGCTGCAAGCTGCCCTGGCTAACTAGAAACATGCCACAACGAGGGGGGAGAAACCATTTACGACACATGCGTCCTGTTAGCCGCTCTGGCCTAGGGTGCCCGGATGCCCGCTCGCCTCCGGCGCTGGCCCATCGAGCAAGCTGCCGTGGCCAACCAGAAACATGCCACAACGAGGGGGAGACAAACCCTTTACGACACATGCGTCTGATCGGACCATTCCCCCTCGCTTAGGCCGAGGCTCCCGAAACTCGCGCGCGACGCCGCCCTGAGAGTCTTCCTTTTGTCGGCGCGTATTCCTGCTCCCCTTCGGCGGCCCTCCTCAAGCCTTACCACGACGTACGCCAGCTGCGTCGTAAGACATGAGCCAGCAAGGCTCTCAGAGTCAATGTCCATTGTACAAAACTCTTAAGGAGAGTTCTGCGTAGGTCTGTGTCTGCTCATGATTATGAAAGACCGCCGCGAAAAAGAAACACAAACAACGGTGAATGGACGCTTATAGCATATGAAAGGAAAATATTTGGTGGCGCGTGTCGACACCATGGCATTCATTTATCTGTTTTTTTTATTTTTTAAACTACTCTTTAACCGATATTTCCGCGCCTGTTGGCATATTGCATTTCCAGCAATCCAATAGGGCTAAGCACAGATCAGGAAAGAAATTCTTAGAATTTGCATGGCTGCACGAAAGTCCGCAAATATATTACTGCGGTGAAATTAGGTGAAAGAGATCATAGACCTTTGACTGCGATTTTTAAGAAACCACTCAATTTGTGTCCGCCGGAATTCTTACTGCCGCGCAGGGCACTAACATCTCATGGATTGACTCTTAGCTCCATTTGAGTGTTTCAGCTGTCCAGCCGATTACTTACCACGATTTACCGAAAAGTACAGCATGCCAGAAACCTTCAAGAAGATTTAGGAAATTCGCTGCACTGTTCCTCTCATGAGATAGCGTTTGAAAGGCTTCCGCGCAGTAGGCCATGAGGCTCCAGCCTTTGCTACAATTCTTAAAATAACATTGAAGTTGATACTTGAGCTTCGCCTTAAGAGTAAGACACAATAGCGTTAACAGGTGTATGCTCATATATGCAGAATTGGTCATTTTCGACTTTAAATTCATAGAGCACTGCGAGTTCTCATACACCTCTTGGCATAGTGGTGCAGTGGGTAAGCTGTGTGCCACTGCCCCGCGGCGGAAGATGCTGCCACCAGTGTCAGACCCAGGTCTCTCCCCCGGAACATCTTGCAACCAAGCATCAATTTCAGTGCCACCTGCCGCGGTGGTCATTTCCTCGCAATCCTGTGGGCAGGCTGTGATGACGAGTCATGATAAGGTCATGATGAGCACTTTCGAGTCTGTGCCCATAGCGGCGTCGACCGCTCACTTCGAGAAGGTGATGGCGCATGCAACGTTCGTTCAGAATCCTCTTCGCAGCGCTAAAATACAGCGGCGCAAAGGCGCAGTCACATAGTATTTATTTTCATATTTCACTTACTTGCTTTAAGCGCTCAAAAAAAAGGCACCTCTTATGAGGTCCAAAAAACTGGATCGGTTGTTTCGCAACCCATCAAAAACCTAATGAGACTGATGGGACCGCAAAGCGATTATTGAAAATTTTGGATTTAAATTTTAGATAATTAATTAGCCGGAATTTAAATACACTCCAAGGAGAGCCACACAACGGAAAACGACATAACGTCGGTCTCACGCAGCTCCCATGCGCCGTTTTTTTGAACGCTTGGCTCAAGCTACGTGACACGCACTGTATACATGTCACAAGCACACACCATATATACCATATATACAAACGCCATACAAGGTGTAATGCGGAAGATAAAATTTATTAGATGTGTCTGGCCAGTGTACACGAGAGATCCAGGCTGTCCTAGAAACATGTCAGATACTAAAAGAGACAGAAGCACGCATCAGAGCTTGTGACAAGCAAAGCCGAAAACACGCCGTCTCAAAGTGGAGTTACTCTGACACAAGAAAAGAATTAGCAGGTAAGGTTCACTTTTCTACTAGTGGATCGACAGCTGCTTAAAACGAAACAAGAATGTAGTGTATATCAACTAAAAACAGCATTCGATGTAGTAGTCAATTGTCAAGATTTCGAAGACTAAGCGAATACTGTTTTCGTCGTGAGTACACTTCAGAGAGACGCTGGGTCGACTTGTGATCGGTACTAAATGTGCTAGTCCAGCGACATCTGTGTCCTGCTTATAAAAGCAAAAAGCTGGGAAACATGTTGGTGATTGCAGCTGACAGCGCAAAAATACGACGCATAAATTTCATGTGTTCCCTAGTCTTGTTCCCACTGACCTTTCATGCGTCGTCTTCGTTCTCTTTACAGTTTGTCTAACTTGTTATTACATCGTTGTTTCTTAAATATTTCTTCGCCTAGGCTGCGGAAAAATACGATGGTTCTCGCGTCCGATCCCGCAACGAAGACACAGTTGGAAAGCCTTTGGCAGCGGCGGATTTACCACATCGGTCACGTCAATACACCAGCCTTTAATGTCGGCGTAAGAGATATTGCCGACGTGATAAAGAGCGCATGGGTACGTTTCGCGTCTCGCATGATCTTTCTTCCTTTCTATCTCGTTAGCAACCTTTGGCCTCCTTCAAATATACATGTTAAAGGGACTCCAAGGAACTCTTGTATCAATAATTCTCAGCGAAGATTTATTTCTTGGCTCTTCTAACTGCGTCGACGTGTGTCCGAGAGAGAAAAACATTTATCACCGAGAAAACTGATTTTCAAAAGCGCTTCCCGCCAATCAAGTCAAGACTCGTGACATCCTCATTGTTTCCAAATGAATGGCGCTGTTGCGTAGCCTCTGAGATCGGCGCCCAAAAACTCTGCGCCGACGCACTCATTACACTTGGGAAATTCGCCGCTGAGCACATCTGTGTTCAGTTTTTATTTTTATTTTTATTCTGCTTATGCAACCTCCGATCTGTGTGATAGTGGTCTTTGAAAATTATAACGGGTTCCAGATCGACATTGGCCAGCTCATATTTCTCATCAGTGTTTTTTTAATCAGTGGATAAGGCTGTAGGCTACTGAGCCCTGGTCGGTGCGTTCGACCCGGGCCGCGGTAGACTCCGCATCTAAGAGACACTGCAATAAAGACAATTTTCTGAGGTTCCGGGCCGCTTTAATAAACTCGTTGGGGCATATATGTTCGGAGAACTGTAGTACCTTAGACCTCGTCGGCCGCATCGCTGCTTTTGTACATAATTGCGCACATATTATTCAACAATACTGGCCTCCATCCATCGTCGACAGGCTAACAGGCTAGTCGCAGCTCTACGAAAATGTATGACGTTTAATCTTCTACAATGCTGCCTATTCCAAGGCACTGTTCAGACAGCAGAATAAATGAAGCAATTAGAGCAAAGAGGTCGCATGACTACTCTCGATGTTTCCGCATATTTATTCCGCAGACTATTGCCAACTTGATGCTGGACAAGGACATCAACGAGAGACCCGTCTACACAGCAGTCGCAGTGCCAGTCATCAATGTAAAGGTTGCAGAGTTCATCGTCGAGCAGTTGAGGTGAGCGCAAATAGGGATGATCTCGAGCACAAATTACGAAAACTTGTCGCTTCGGAAGGAAAATAAATCTTTCGAGCGTCACTGGCAGTTTCGAACACTCTTCTTCACTTAAGCGACAGTGCGCTAACTCTGTTTAGATTTGTGCTGCGTACAGAATCAACTGGCTGTGCAGCATGCATTTTCCGTCAAAATGGGCGAAGTAAATTCAGGCATTCTAGATTTTCTCACTCACTACTTTATAGTGTACGCGGTCACTGTTAAAGTTTAAGCAAATATGTGAAGTTTTAAAATCAGCTATTGTTAAGCAGGTTTACCGTGATCTGTGCCATGTGTGTGAGAAAGAAAGACTAATGACAGGAAAGTTGAAGTCGGCAACATCTACCTTGCCTGCTATTCAGCACTGGGAAAGGGGGGAGAGAAAGAAGAGGAAGAATTATAGTAGAGATCGAACATACAGTGGTGATATGATAATAAAGTAAATTCTGAAATGTTACGTCTGTGCAGGACTGCGCTGGTGGATATCGTGATTGGCTTGGCACACCATGTGGGCGAGGACAAGAATAAACCCAACTGCCTGATGATGACTCCATCATATATGGACAGCCCCAGCCCGGATTATCCATTCTCTTTGGTATGCGCTTGAATTTCAGGGATATGCTTTCCCCTCAGCGCTGATAAATGCTTCGTTACCAATTTTTAATGGCGTGCGGAGCTCTTGGGATCGCGTCAGTTCCGCCTGACCCAGAAAAAGGATTCAGCGTTGCGCGGTAACTTGTAATACGTTTTGGTGTTCCCGCTTGAAGCATGCCTCGTGCGTACGAACTTGGCTGTCTGTATTGCATATTCTAAATTAACACATAATAATGTATTTGCTGGATAACGTTCAGCGCTTCAGCAGCGTTGTTCTTTATTTACACGTAATATTTATATTTCTTTGACACCTGTGAAGCGCCCGTAACTGCGTTTTCTGTAGTAGTAGTATTAGTAGCTTTAGTAGTGGTACTAAAAGTAGTAGTAGTCGTAGTAGTAGCAGCAGCAACAGCAGCAGTAGTAGTAGTTGTAGTAGTAGCAGCAGTAGCAGCAGTAGTAGTAGCAGTAGTAGCAGCAGCAGCAGTAGCAGCAGCAGCAGTAGTAGTAGTAGTAGTAGTAGTAGTAGTAGTAGTAGTAGCAGTAGTAGCAGCAGCAGCAGTAGCAGTAGTAGTAGTAGTAGCAGTAATAGTAGCAGCAGCAGCAGTAGTAGTAGTTGTATTATTATTATTATTAGTATTAGTAGTAGTAGTAGTAGTAGTAGTAGCAGCAATAGTAGTAGTAGTAGTAGCAGCAGTAGTAGTAGTAGTAGTAGTTGTATTATTATTATTATTATTAGTAGTAGTAGTAGTAGTAGTAGCAGCAGGAGCAGCAGTAGCAGTAGTAGTAGTAGTAGTAGTAGTAGTGGTAGTAGTAGTAGTAGTAGTAGTAGTAGTAGTAGTAGTAGTAGTAGTAGTAGTAGTAGTAGTAGCAGCAGTATTAGTATCAGCAGTAGTAATAATAGTAGCATTATTAGTATGTCGTATTCGTCGGCGTAAACGGTGGGTGCGTTGCCATGGAAACCACTCGAAGGGTTGTTACCGTGGAAAAAAAAAATGGGCATGGCGAGAGTTTACGAGTGCACAACTGGTGGGCGGTTACCGTCAGCGCCATCCAGAGTGTGGTTACATTGTAAGATGGTGGGTTTCGCGAGAGCCGAGGAATCCCCAACCGGAGGAGAGTAACCGTGGAAACAGGAGGGTATGGTGAGAGTGTAGGAAGACTTAAACAGGGGGTGGTTGCCTAGAGAACCACCCTGAGGATAGTTAGCTTGGAACGAAAAAGAGAACTTACTTGGACGGAAGAGGGTACTGCGACAACGTAAGGAAAGTTAAGCCGAGGGAAGTTATCGTGGAAGGAATGTATCGGCAGAACCTAAGGCGCAAGCGGAGTGTGGTTGCCACGGAAACCATCCGAAGCGTTGTAACTCTGGAAGGAGGACGATTACCGCGGAAGGACGATAGCACAGGAATGCGTATACACGTAAGGTTGTTACCGCGGGAACCACTCGTAAGTTGGATATAGTGGAAGGAGGACGGATAGCATAGCGACAGCGGAGGCCAGTAGTAGGTTCCATTTGGGACAGCTGCTGCGAACAGCGCAGCAATTACGACCATACCAATATAAAGTCGCTCTCGTATTACATACTTCAACAAATCGAAACAATGAAATACCTCAACGACTGTCGGTGATTTTTGGGTACCGCACTGGTAACCGTCCTGTCAATTCTTTTTTCATTGAGTTTTATAAGGCAGCGCGCTATCTGCTCAGGCGTATTAGGAAATTGAACGCAGCTTTATATCGCGCCCTTTGTAAAAGATTTTAACTTAGTAAATTTTTTTAGAGCTTAAGGTTGCATTTTCTAATGGCTGCAGTTGTTGAGTGCATCTAGCGAGATTCGACTGCAATTTGATGAAATTTAAATCAAATTTCAATAGAATAATACGTACTGCGTATATTCACTATTGCTAAATAATTGTAGATAACTGCATCACTTCCTTAGGAACTGAGACCAGTGTCGTAGGTATTGCATGTCCGTGTTAAGACTAGCGCTAGAACATTTCCTCGCACGTTTTCTCTAACAAAAATAAATTAGCGGCACGAAACAAACTCTCTTTCTGCACAACGTACCCAATTTCGTCACATGGTTTCACTCCCGCGCTTACTACGATGTAAATTACTCTTTCATTCTGAGTTTTTTTTATTAAAGGCAGTGCCTCCCATTCGCTATGTGATCGAGCTGTCAGCTATATAAAGACAGTCCAGGCGTTTAAATGCGTTGGTTGAGTTCCGTATGATTAGGCACGGAAGATCCGTGCAAGCCTAATATCAAAGTAGTAGTGGCTGTGGATAGAAAGGAAATAAGGCGTCAAGGGAACAAAATTTAACGCTCACACTGTTCAGCTACTGTACCCTTTTACCCTTCAAAATGTGGAGTTGTACGTTCTCATCTTGTATATTTCGGAAGTTAACACAAAGAAAAGGCTTGCATACAATAACACGTGGACATAAAAGAGTCTCACGTTGACATTACCACCTGCAGACTGGATATTGTCCATCTTTCGGCGTACAGCAAAGATGAAATTATCGCTGCCAGTTGTTAGGTCTCTGCCGACAGCAGAAGCCACGTGAATGCGGCCTGTTGCGGGAGTGGCTACGTGGACAGACGGTATTCCCAACTGATCCTCTCCCCGACTGTATCATTTGAGTGATCAGTTCATACTGAAAGAGCGTCTTCAAAAAGAGGCGGAGATTTATGCTTCTTTCCGAAATGTGGGATTGAAAGTTTGTTTCCAGATTTATGGCGCGGAAACAATCCACTAAAAGCTACAGTTTAAATCCACCGCTCAATTCTTGGGCCTAGAAATTTCTGTTTTAATTACATTTCACTAGTTTCATCTCGAAGCAGAGCTGGTTTGAAAGACTTTCAGCGGCATATTACGGCCCAGTGAAGGCTAGCGTAGCAAGAAATGTCAGGCGCATTTGTTTTTTTTTTCTAACGCCACAAGAATACGAATGCTCTCTTGAGAAAAAGTCAATGCAGATTATCAAAGGTACAAATTACAAGCGTCCTTCAGTGCGACTTCAGAAAGTTTGTACATTTCGATCAAAAACAATTAGGCATGTATTCAAGCTAGAGTACCTACCTAGTCGCATCTTCCCAAGGCTGTACGAACAAAAGTTGCAACTTGTTTACGCTCCAAATTTGGCTCTCAAGCTCCACTGCAAGGTTACGAAGTCGCTGCAGGTTTTGGCCGGCAGGGAAGAGCTCACATATGAAGTTCCCAGCACCCCACACAGTACTCTTCGATTCCTCGTCGAGACACTGCCTGGGCTTCTATAAAGACGTGCATGTGTGAAGGCTTACAAAATCAACTGCTCACCTGCAACAAAATATACTTTCAAAGGCGTAATCCTGATAGTGCTTTGACGGAGTAGAAGCCAGTATGTCGTATGGCCCTTGAATTTCGGTTGTATTGAATGTTGCTTGTGCTCTGAAGGTTCCAACACAAGATCAGCATAATTTTAGCCAACATGTTTGCCTGAGTACCGCCCTTATTCGTGCTTTTTAGTTGACTGCTTAGGATCTCAACTTCTAGAGCGATCTTTCCCGACACCGTAGAACAACCGACAACCGCGTTTAAGGAATTTTACAGCCTTGCGCACTGAGTTGTTGCAACTTAATGAAGTGCGCACCGGAAAGATTCTGGGTTAAATAAGCCGAAAAGCGAAACCTATGTCCCAGATATCTCTCAAAGATTATGCAATTCCATGACATGAGACTCCTGACGTCACAGAATTTCAAGGTTCACAAGTCACTTTTTTTCAGAAGTGCTCTCTGTGCTACTGAATTTGAAATCGTGAAAGAAATGTGACCCGGATTATATTCCAAACATTTTTTTTTCTGCGGCATTCTACCTAATGGCGTCCAATGTTCTGGGTTATGCTTAAAGCACCTTTACGAGCTGGAAAATTGACAGACGACCGGAAGAGCAACCGAGTTGTGCCAATACCTAAGAAAAGCACTAGCTTACTGCTAGAAAGCTATTGCTCGATCTCTGAACATCATCGTATTTCAAGCCGTCCCAACGTGTTATTGCTAATCACGTTAATGAGTCCTTCAACAACATTTCCATTATTCACATATTTGAGCGCTGCTTTCATTAGGGCTATACCTTATTAACGCTATTAGTAACAACTATAATTTCACTTGCTTTGTACCTCGACAACAAAGGTAAGGTTGAATTATATTTTTTGAATTTCAAGCATAGTTCTCTTAAAGCTGACGAGGATGAACTATTTGTAAAATTTTAATATGGAAGCTTTTGTGAGGTATTGGTTTTCAAGATATCCCACTAATTACTAACCGGAAAGACTATGTTTCAATTCAGAGAGAACACTAGCAATAAATCTATCTTTGACACCTAGCGGCAGTGTCTCAGCGCATGCGCCGTTCAAAACGTCTGCTTTTTAAAAGTACACTTTGGAAAGTCCTCTCTAAGATTAAACTACCCAAATGTCATTCACTAATCAGGCCTAAGTTAGAGTATGCATGCATTGTGTGGGGCCTCTGCAAAGAATTTTTAACAATTAGCATGAACAATCCGAACTAAAACTAAGCTTTCTCGTTCTTAGTTTACACCACAACATTCCCCATCAGAGCTAATAAATTTTAACGGCGTCCAACCCTTTTAGGCAAGATAAAAAAATCTTCGGCGCGAAATCTTTTATTGCCCACCAATAATTTAGAGCTATAGTTATCGCCTTTCACAACTCAACGCACTAAGCAACGTCATCAAGGTTCACTAAGCCCCTACTTTGTTTGCGCTTCTATATTCGAGTTTTCTTTCTTTCTTTGTGCGATAAGTGTGGACACTTAGTCGGCAGAATTAATAGTATGCAGCACAGAAGTGATGTAGTATCTTTTTTCTTGTTCATCTCATTTCATCGCCCTCGTGTTCCGTCCTGTGAATGATGTGCAGTATTTAATACATGACAGTGAAATAGCAGAGCGCGGCACAAAAAAGGACCTCTCTTCGAAATTTCTCAACTCAGATTGATGGGGATGAGTACAGAACCACTTCATTGCGACATGACGCCAGCACCAGCTGCGCTGTGAGCGAGGCTTCAGAGTGGTTCGCTCATCATCACCACTGCACACATCTTAGGCTGCTTGTGCACACGCGAGCTCCACTGCCCGTCCTATATAAATGAAGCGCGGTGAAATTTTTTTCGAATTAAAAGCAAATTCACGCCAAATAATACAATTTGCAGTCCACAGATCAAGACCAGTTGTTTTATAGTATGGTCTTGCAAGCAAAAGAAGGCTGAATTAACAAGGTTTTAATGTCTAAGATTCTATGCTTCGCACATAAAATAACTGGCAGGAACTAAAACGTCCACCTTCCCCAATATCACGCCTTATGATAACTGCCAATGGCGGCCACCTCAGGATCTAAGCAGTAAGGTACGGCGAAAGCAAGCGCTCTTTGATGTTCACCCCTGACAGCGTACGAATGTCTGCCTTAGTCTTACTAGCAATGTTCGTCAGGAATGAGGCTTTACTCAAGGCCTGTGGTGTGATTAGCGCGCTGAACGTTAACAGGGCCTATGCATCGTGCGCAGGTTTGAATGGTATGGTAGTAAGGAATTAAAGGAACAGAGCCAACACTTCCTTCCCAAGCAACCGTCGGTACTTATCCCTTGTTTTCTCTCTTTCGCACGTTGCGAATAACGGCACAGCGCCTCTGGCACGAGGTGTTCCAGACTATTGGTGATGCTCAGCTGCCCACGACGCTGGCTTTGTCTGTGGGTATTCCAATGCGCCGCTACAAACCCCGCAATCCGGATCAATGTGCTCAGGGGGACAGCGATCCGAGTAAAAACTTGATCATGGCCCCGTGCAAGACGTTCCAGGGACCTCAATTGGCTGATGCCCTGGAGGTAAGACCCGGAAACATGTAAATTTCCGCAAGTACGTTGGCATAAACATACGTATGCACACACACGTGGAAATAAGCGTAAGATAGGGAGTGTAAGGACACTCCTTGGCGTGGATGTCATGCAACTCCGTATTTCTGTGTGTTGCACGTAGAACCTGAGCACTTACATGAGGTCATAGATGTTAACGCAGCCAGTGACAGAATAACACTTAACAAAAGCGCCGCCGCGGTGGCTCAGTTGTTATGGGGCTCGGCTGCTGACCGGAAAGCCGCGGGCACGATGCCGGCCGCGGCGGTCGCGTTTCGATGTAGGCGAAATGCTAGAGGCCCGTGTGCTACACGATGCCAGTGCACGTCAAAGAACCCCAAAGGGTGGATATTATACGGAGTTCTCAAGCACAGTGTCCCTTATATCCCTAGTTCCTTTGGGATATGGGACACTTGACAAAAATAGGCTGAAGGCCTTTCGACCATTTACAGAGTATAGAGGTGCAATGGCAACGATAAAAGTCTTAGCTGTGGTCTTCTAGGAAAAGAAAAACTGCTACATTACACACAATTTAAGCTGAGTTAAAGCTTAAAAATGTTTTGGGTGCCAGCGTTATAACTTCTGTTAAAATATTTCGGACCGCCTGTTACCGCCATTACGACTACAGTTAATAGTCATTAGTGAGGTGCTGTGAGGAAGAAGTGAAATGAGAACAAGAAAATTCAAAGGCCAGCGCAAATACAACAACATGTTGGTTTCTGGAGACAGAGCGACATTGATTAGCACTTGTAATCAACAATGGCCGAGTCTCCGAACCGGAATTTTCTGTGCTAGAAATTCGCTTACCGCTGGTAAGATTTTCTCATTTTGGTGTTCGCTTAACAGTTGTCTTGTTCGCGTTTCCTTCCTTACTGATAGTAAGTATTAGTATTAGAGACCTTTTAGTTATGACCCCTTGCTTACCCGACAGTTCTGGACAAAAAAGAATGTTTGGCGGGAACTGTTTATGAACGTGGTTTTTTTATATAATGCAAGGTTTCACTGCAACAATCAATATATCCACAGATCACCCGTCGGCAGTCTTACACTCTTTTTTTCTATTAGCGCTTTTGCTATCGTCAAAAGCATTCCAAATTTGTTTTCTACTGCAGTCTTAACTATTCGACGCGGTCGATGGAAACACTCTGGAAGAAATGTCTTGATACATACCAGAAGAATGGACCATTATTTTCAATGTTGCCATAAGAGTATCGTGCAATTTTCAAATTTCCAAAATTTTTGTTTGAGAATATAGGACATGTTACTATATTATCGCGGATTTCAATGATTTTTCAGTCAACTGCGCTCAGATATTACCTTGACATATCCGCACAAAATAGTCTGACTTTGCATCTCATTGCAACCATTTTTAAGTCGTAATTCTGGCCACTCCAACAATAGCATCAGCACTGATCGGCACAATATTTCCAGGCATTCAGAATCGCTATCGTAAATATCATCAAATCCAATGCTGACACAATTTTTTTACCAGCAATCATAATCTCGTACGTTCGGACAAGATTCGCATTTCGATAAGACTGGATGGCTTTGTCTGTATGCCAACTAATACAAAAAAGAAAACTGAGCTGAGGTTTTTTGTATTTGCATTGAATCTCGTCTGTAACCACAGGAAGCCTAAATATGTGTTGTTAAAAAGAGGCTCAGTTTATCTTCCTCTAAAGATACTCGCACCTAACCATAAATAAAAATCTACAAAGTACTCAGAAGAGCACGAAAGATAAAGAAAAATTAGATGAAAAACAAATTTTCGAGTACGAGCCCCTGTTTTGCCTTTCTTTACATGCGAGAAGCTACGTCATAGAAGATTTAAAAAAAACATTTACGCCATTTTATTCCGAAGGTGGCTTTCCCCGTACCAGTACGCCACTGAATCGTCTATTTTCGGCGCATAGAGTGGTCTAAGAAATGAACTTAATCAGAAAAAAAAACCTGGCTCTCTCGCTCTAGGCTGAGAATGTTGCAGTCACAGGAATACTGGTGTTCGGTTCGCGCGCATGCTTTGGTGCTTTGGTGTTACACAGAGTTTCACTTCCCAAATCTGATATCGATGTTTCGGCTGCATGTTCTCTTACGCACACTGCGGCTACATTTCTGGTGGTACTCACCTCGATGTGATTAGAACAGTAACAAGAAATCAATCATACCCAGCTCGCAGGCTAATCACGGCGTACTAATAGTGAAATAAGCTAGCAGGCTGCAAAGCCTGCAGGCGCGCCTGCTCTGCTTTTGCTCGCAATCGAGCCAATAACTTTTTTTAGAGAGGTTCGAACTCCGAATCTGCTCAATTGGCCGCTGTGCGGCGATTATTTGATGTTTTTCTCCAGATCGCTGTGGAGTGAGCTGCCTAGGTTGAAAATTTGTTTTTGTGGAAAGGAAATGGCGCAGTATCTGTCTCATATCTCGGCGGACACCTGAACCGCGCCGTAAGGGAAGGGATAAAGGAATACTGAGAGAAAAAAGGAAGAAAGAGGTACCGTAGTGGAGGGCTCCGGAATAAATCCGACCAACTGGGGTTCTGTAACGTGCACTGACATCGCATAGCACACGGGCGCCTTTGCATTTCACCTTCATCGAAATGCGGCCTCCGCGGTCGGGTTCGAACCCGGGAACTCCGGATCAGTAGCCGAGCGCCGTAACCGCCGAGTCACCGCGGCGGGTCAGCTGTCTAGATCTGATTTTAGAGGTCAATATGCGCGCAGGTAGGCCTCGGACTGTGTTAAAGCAGTTGTTATTCACTCTCTTATTCTCTGTGTCATTCACTCTCGAAGTTGACGTCAGCTGGCTGTAAAGCTATGCTTGCTGAACCGGTGGCCACGCATCCTAGGGCACATAACGGCCGTTGGGAGTGCTTTCTACGTGGTTCTTCTTATCACTACTTGATTCCTGCGCCAATGAAATGCGGCTGATCTCTGCGCAGGTTTGCCAGTCGCGCACGCCTTGGGGACCGCATTTGTCGTGGGACGTTGCCACCTGGAGCGAATACTATCTAGACAAGAGCGGGTGCTGGCTCTACACAAACGACGGAACGTATTCGCTCAGATATAAGGTGAGGTTGGCTTAATCCTAACGTGCTTTTCCTGCACTTCCAATGAGTGCCGCCATTAGCTCGGTCTTCCCTACTACTGCTGCGGGCTTGGTTAACCTACCACGCGGTTCTTTCTGTTTGCAAGTTTTCGACATTACTTTAAGCCTTCCATTCTCGCGCTAGATCCAGTTTTCACCGAAATAAATTAAAGCTCAAGCACATTTTTCTTTCACGTGCACGGTCTTATAGTCCGCATATGCACATCAATGCACTGTGAAGCACATTCCGGTCGCATAGTACTGCCATACTCACTGACGCCGCATAAAAATTTTATAATATGATAGGAAAACTAACGCCGGAGTGTCAGAAACGCTGTGAATGGTCTGAAGTGCGCAGGCTGAGCTTGTCGCTGTTATAATTATATAGTTCTTGAATGCCTTTTTGCCGGTCATGGAGAAAGATAACATGCCACTGGGAGTGCACCTGCGACTCAGGAGTGAAAGAATCAGCTCCGGTAATCAAGGATTAAGGCAGAATCAAGTCCAGAGGTTTTAAACGAGTCCGAGGACTACAGGGTTTTTTGCACAATGTTTTTTTACCCATATCTAGCCTCCCCGTTTGCGGACTGCGAGATATTCTCAAAATGATCAAGGAACCACCACGGTCCTAGCTCGTACAGTTCTTAATCTACTGCCGTCAGTGATACCAGTGGCTCATCGAGCTTGGTAAATAAAACGCTATAATTCTGCCATGTGGTACCAGCAGTGGTAGTGTCTTCTCAGTGCAACTCCAGTGAGTCTCCGAGGCCGCCAACGTCCTCAAACTAAATCAGCGCGAAAAGCATGCTGCATGCTTTCATGCTGACAGTTGAGGGCGCTGGCTTTAGCAAATCGTATCGCACTGCCAATATGTACGTCACCGTTAAATGAAACTTTGCATCAAATGCAAAGGCGTCAAGCGCGAGACTAGTATCAGGTAACTACAAATTGTCGCACACTGGGGTAGAGCGTTAGAATAACCTGCCATCCTTCAACGCAATGCCTCACAACCTGGAGAGTAGCCGATTCTCGGAAGAACGCTGATAGCATCTTAATCCATACGAAAGGGGACGCCAAGTTCAATCACGTGCCTGTCTTTTTGTTTAGAGTGTATTTAATGAGGTAAACGAGGCAGAATTTGAGCAATCTTAGCTTCATTGATCCATAGATAAGGCTATCCTTCCTAAAGGCTACTCAGCAATAGTCCGCATTTGCACCATCAATCATGTAACAGAAAAATGCGCAGAACATAGGAGACGACAATAGATAGTCTTCATGAGTTACGTGATATCGTTTGAGACAGTTGAAACCTCATCAGTCATGCTCGACATGCGCAACATGCATGTAGATGATGCATGTGTAAAGGCGATGAAAAATATGAGCAGCGGTCGCACGGCGCACATAGTCATTTACAAGGAAGCGATGAAATACCTATCAGGATGGTAGCAATCCGCGCCTTTAGCTGATCACTCGGTGAGGATTGCGGAGACCCACTTCCGTCCGCTCTCCTAAAGCCGACGGGGCAGTCTGGCGCATAGCACATCTTTGACATTCGCCTCCGCGTAAGATCATTTCACTTATGCCACATACAATACAAAAAATTGTGAAGTGATTTCTTAAAATATGAATTCTTATTAATCATTGAGCAGCGCCTGGTTTCTTCCCTTTTCTAAATATTCAAACTGCCGTCACCTCACGACTAGTTTTGGGGGGCAAAAAAATGTCAGGCTTTGATTACGCACATTTGGATAAGTTTTCATGAATTTTTTTGAACAAATTGGAGATGGTCGAACGCAACGTCTGGGACGTTTGGCGTGGAACGACCAATAATCGAGACCGAGAATCGCGTCCTACGAGCACTGAGGCAATGAAGCGAAACAACCAGTGAAGGTCACACCGAATCGCTGTCCGAACGGCGTCTCCTCATTGCCTCCAGCTGTACGTGTTGGAGTTTCGCACAAAGTTGGAAAACTTTTTGCAGGGTAGTTGCAAGCCACGACACGTTCGCGCCGGTATCGACGAGGGCAATCACGCCGTGGTTGTCAGCGACGACTTGGATTTCTACAGGAAACCAGCTCGCTTTGAGGAAAGCACGTCGAGGAAATGGTTGTACTGGGAGGCCGGGGGTTTCATGAATCTGAGGTGTCGATCCGAGGCTTCTCTGGTCGTCCTATAATTGTCCGAGTGGGAGGCCGGACGTCGGGTAGTGGGACACAAGTCGGCGAGTGGAGGGTGTTCGAAGTGCTGAGCGACAGCGGTCCTACCCACGGAGGGCGCCGTTCTTAGTTTTCCCGGCACGAGCTATAGGAGTGTTCGAAGGACCAAAGACGACGTGGGGAAGAAACCCGTCATCGCGAGGGAGACCTCAACTGGCATCGTGGCAAGTGCGCATCTGAGACGTATTTCTTGAGGTACTGGTCGATATCTCGGGGTTGCTCACCATAGCGTGGCTAGGTTGCATCTGGTAGAAACCCACGCAGGCCCATCCGACGCTATGCACAGTGGCGGTGTGTGTGACCGGCCTTGCTGCAGTGGATGCACAGGGGCCGGTTGATCGATGTGCATGCACCACACGTTGGCTTTCCTGATAGGTGGTCGCACGTCCGGCACAGCAGTGCAATTCAGAAAGATCTGAGACGGTACTGGAAGAGCAGGACAACAAAACGCTGCTGCTTCTAGCTGTGATTCTGGTGCAGGGCTTCGTAGGACGTAGTGCGTCACTGTATGACATGACATGCGGGGCACGCCGCGGATAGAGTGATGGCACGGGTGGCACCACTTGACGTAGCTCTTCACGAAAGACATCAATGATGGTCAAAAAGCTACTCTTTGACTCCTCGCATCTGATGACGCACCTTCTTCGCTTAAGGGATTGAACGATCAGCGCGTTTGAAGCGCCGCATCCTGTTCTCCGCAAAAAAAGACTACGCTGACATTTTTCCGCTCTGCAAGGAACTTCAAGGCAAGTTCAGCTGTCTCCTTTAGTTTGCTGCTGGCGAAGGTTCCGAACAACTCCCGCAACAAATCCTGCCAGATGTTCAGTGCGGGCTCTTTGGTTTCAAAACACGTCTTGGCGCTGTTTTGCAGGATAAAATAAACATCCCGCACCTTCCTGCATTGAAAAGCAGCCGTAGGGAGCCCATGAGGTGCTGGATGGTCTGGCTTGCCGACGTGGACGTCATTGTTCTAGGTGGTTTATGCGTTATGGGGGTTTAATGTCCCAAAGCAACTCAGGCCATGAGGAGGTGCTGTGTCCACGGGCTATGGTCGGACATCCGGAGCTCTTGCGAGCTCGTCGGAATTGGGGAAACATCGTGCACCTCCACAAAATGTCATCGACAACCGAGAGACCATTTAATCAAGAGCTGTAGTAAGCGCATAAGGATTACGAGGGCAGGCACAGCAGATTCAACCGCCGCACGAGCGGGGCCGGGGTGGGGGAGGGGGGGGGAGAGAAGACGAGTAATACAGGCGGGCTCCAGTGAGCCTAGTGCAACCGCATGGCGGCGCGAGTAAGTGGGCAACAGTGTTCTAATTTATGCAGAGAAAAGACGAAAAAGCCAACTCAAATCTCCCCGACCGAAACACTGGCTGCGCCTAGTCCTCTTAGGATTCTTGCTACGTGCGTATACATATCCGTCTAGTTGTAAAATACCAGCTCCTCTGTGTCTAAGGCACTTCCGAAAGTGCACATGCGTTCAGAAAAACACGAAGTACCTTCCTTGCCCAAATGTGAAAGTAATTGATACTTCCGAAACTTATCCTGGGTTTGACTCCTCTCTGATTATTCGACGCGTGGAGGATGCCAAGCAAGGAACGGTAGGCTAAGTTCTCCATAAGTCCTGAATATTTCCTCTTTATATTGCTCTTAAGAACCCGCATAATTCAACACAAGATGGGGGACTCTCTAGTCATAACCAAGCGGGCCTGGAACAGGTTCAATTGTCAATGCACTTGTTCGCATGTTTCTATCGTCTTAACAGGCTCAATTGGACCAGGTTCGATTATTGTCTTAAAACCTACGTGGTAATATCTCCGGAGCAGAGGATTGCGTCAATCTCTGTTGTGTCAATGTGACGCCCGAATGCTGCTTGACTTCCACGGGTCTGAGTTTGGAAGCGCAAGGCCAGGTTCCGTTATTTCATGCCAGAAGTAAGGCTTCCATACAAAATACCCTATACTTTTAGCCCTACGTCACTGAGAGCAAACAGTTGCTTTAGTTGCAACACATTTCTTTTCGTAAATATTCTTCCAGGCATATTTGCACCCCATAGACTCCCCCCCCCCCCCCCCCGCCTTTGGGCTCTCCGACACTCCTGCCTCGGGACCACGTCTCTCTTTTTTTTACGCTCTTTTTACGATCGCGAAGCTCAAGCTGGTTACTGCAAAGACTCTGCCTCATGGCGATGTTTGCAACGAGTGACCTATGTGTTAGCGTTTCATGCCGAGTACGACGATCTTTAATATCGTTTTCTTCTATGTTAACAGCTCTGTGAAGTCAAGACGAACTACACGTCCCTGAAGTACATCATAGCCGCCATGGACATTGACTACTCGGATCCGCGGTTCTACATTTTGCTCTGGCTCCAGAGTCTAATCAGGTTTTTCCAAAATGTCTACACTGTGCCAGATATGACAATGTTCTGCCATGCGTTAGATACCTATCCACCGTGTCTTAGATACAATAGATAATTTTTTAGAACCCCGAGCATCACTGAGTAAGCAAGAATTCTTCACAGCAAGCCCTCTTCTATCAGTTTTCGACAATTCACTTCGATGAAATAAAGAACGTCAGTATGAAACTTTCATGAGCCCGCAAGAGAGGAGATTTTTGGTATTGTCCTCACTGGAATATTACATCATTTCACTTTGTCTCTTTCTCGGTTTCGCTTTGATCGCATTTTATATTGTGTCACCGTGAGTCATCTCGCACGAGATGCCAATCCCCATGTCACACAGCCCCGAAAGAGTCTTTGCTTTTATTTGTTTTCCAGGGGCCACTGCCTGGCATGTTTACGGTAGTTAGCTGAGTTACAAATAAAGTTGAAAGTCAGGGTTCCGTGGTGTCGTTTGCATTCTTCACTGTCCGCTTGCGCTAGCACCATGCCTTTTAGTGGAACTTAAATCTCCTGGCCCGTGACTGTTAAAATGAAACTGAGGTACTGGCGTTTCTTTTGTGCGCTCTTGTACCGTGCCATGAGTCATTACATTGTGTCATGCAGAAAATTTTGCTACTGCAGGCGGTAAAATAGACCAGCAGTTGTCTATCAGGTTCTCGATACCGTGTGCAACTCCAGCTACGCAGAACATATTGCACTGTCAGGTAAGCGAAGTTCGTCGACGAATTCAGACTCATGTTCGCATCGGAGAAAGCAATTCAGGCACTTCTTGCTGCAAGTCCAGTCTGTGGCAACTTTCCATATACAGAGCGAAACTGATGGAAACATACGTTGCCATTTTTAAATGCACTGCACAAGCTGCCGCGGTCATTAGAAATATGCAACGTTCTTAACTACACGTGCAAGTATGTACATCTCGGTCAAATCTTTAACTGGCGTGACTTTTGTATCCCTAATTGCACCTTGTGAAAGGCTGCTCTCGGCTAAACCGCTGGCATATACATGCTGTAATTTGGCGCGCGTGGTGGCATTTGGCGGTCCATTTTTTTTCATAATATACTTCAGTGCAGTACTAGGCTGATTAGATCAAAACTTTAGAAATTTGCATCGTCAGCAGCTACGAAGAAGCTAAACAATGAGCACATGAAACAATGATTCTGATTCATCTCTCTTCTTCCTCTGGGTAAATTACGTCACCTCCCATGCTAGACAAGTCGTCTACCTAGAGTAAGCGCAATAACGCCATCAGAACGATTGCTAGGTATGCCCCGGTTGATTTAATTGTGCAATCACACCATTCAAGCATAATATGAGAAAAAAAACAGCTAAGTGCCACCACACGCGTCAAACTACAGCATGAATATGCCAGCGGTAGTGCCGAGAGAAGCCTTATACAACGTGCAATTATTGACATAAATATCACTTCATTAGAAGATTGTGGCCGGGTACAATTAGGTACGTACAAGAATGCGACACAACCTTATCGCAACGTATCTAGTCCTTGAAATCTCAATGGCGCTATCCGTTCGGAATATAGTAATATAAAAATTTAGCCTTATATTCATCACAAATGATCACGATGGTAAACAAAGAGCAGTCTGAAAAATAAATTAAACTGGTTGGAGAACTAGGCAAGATTTATTTTGTTGCATGAAATGCCAGGACACAGGCGAGGAGAGACAGGAATCCGGCCGTCCGTTCCCGCTTACCGAGGGTTACAGTCCTGAAAGCGCGAGCAGAGGCCACGCCATGAAAGCCCAATTTGCCTTTGCTCCCCCAGGGTACCGTGCCGCAGTCCCCCGCGCCCTTCAAAGACATACGACGTGGCAGGGCTGAAGCGAAGACGAAAGCCGCGCCTGTAAAAAATGACACTTTTACCTCCTAAATAACAACCTGACACAGGCTGCATGCACCGGAGGTGGTGATAAGGCTCCCTCACCGTGCCCGCAGCCCAGCCGGGAGGCGCTGGTGATGCGATGGTCCTATGGTAGAGCATCCGCCTCGCCTTCGGGAGGTGCTGGGTTCGATGCCCAGTGCCACCGTGTGCCGCCTGGGTACACGTTTCTACTGGGCACAAGATTTCCCCCGGCCTCTTCTGGGGTGAGATGCTTTGGAAAAGGGTCCTGGACGAAACTGTTGCGTTGACGGGACAGTGATTAATTCCGCCCTCAGTCCTAAATCCGCGTCATGCAGTGAAAGCCCACTTGTGTCCCATCTCACCTTGAAAACTATCATTTTTTTTTGTAAAATAATGCGCCCGGCGCTGCTGGAGCGCGCCTGCTTCCCCTCACCCTCACATCATAGCCGTGCTTTGTTCGGAGCGGCAAGAGATGGTATTCGTGCATGTTCGCATTTGAAACAAAAAATTCCGGGCATAAATGAAATTGATATAGAGAAGAATGCGTTAGCATGTGGGCACAGACTTCGTGAGTGCACCTACTCTTTGCGCAGGTAGAAAAGCTACCCGTTGTGGAACCAATTTGTGGCGCCATCTGTGCGCAGCTGCGAAAACAGTGCACAGAGCCGTAGGCTGGCAGCTAAACTAGCTGGAAGAAAGGTTGTACGGCGTGTTTTACTATTCTTTGAAATCATTTGGGATACGATCGAATTTGTCCAAATAAGGTGCTCGGTATGACCTAGCGTAGGCTTCAAGCCGGGCGCGCGTTGTAACTTTCGCACGCGCGTTATGCTGTCCGCGTTCTTTTGCGTTTCAGTGCACAGCACAAGCAGTTTGAAGTTTTTTTTTTTTTATGAAGACGAAGGCTTCCAAAGGACAGCCTAATAGGTTTGCATTTTTCGATAAAGATGAAGACATCCAAAGGACAGCAAAATAAGTTCGCAGTTTTTAATGAAGGCTTCTAAAGGACAGCACTAGAGGTTTGCAGTTTTCGATAAAGACGAAGTGTTCCAAAGGACAGCACAAGAAGTTTGCTGTTTTCGATGAAGAGAAAGGGGACAGAACAAGAGGTTTGCGGTTCTCGATAAAGAAGACTTCCAAAAGACAGCACAAGAGGTTTACAGTTTTAGATGAAGACGAAGGCTTCTAAAAGACAGCGTTGTTGTGCTGTCCTTCTAAAGGACAGCACAACAACGCCTGTAGTTCTGCTCTTCTATCCATTCGAGCCTGCGGGCCACACAAGTAGTAAAAAGGCGACGTTAACCGCAATCACAAACGTCACGTTGCTCAGGACTTCCGCTTTACGGCAGTGAGGCTCCCGTTGTAAAGTTTTTGTATTGAACACACTGGCAGAGTGGATGACAATGTCTGCAAATAAAAACAAGACGCTTTTAACACTGTTCTGCCACTGCAGAAACTACGGGTGAACTTCACGTTTGTCCTTGTCTCTCGTGCAAGGATTGCAGCGAGCGATAGGCACTGTCGCTCCAAACCTATGGCCGAATCATGGCAGTTCAGGGCAGC
Source organism: Amblyomma americanum (assembly GCA_030143305.2). Lineage (NCBI taxonomy): Eukaryota > Metazoa > Arthropoda > Arachnida > Ixodida > Ixodidae > Amblyomma > Amblyomma americanum. Next base: position 42,834 of record JARKHS020030024.1, read on the forward strand.
TTCGAAGAGGGCACGAGCCTTGCTCAAGGAATCTGTAAAGGACGTGCTGCGCTTGGCGCCCTCAATCCTGCTTGGGCCACATGAGGTCTGCAGTATTAGGTAAACAATATGAATTCCTCCTTGGGTGATTCCCGAGTGTGGGTATGTGACGTGTTTTGTTAGCCCAACAAGAGCGATGAAATTCCTCGCAGCCTCTTTTTAGAAGGGGAAGGTATGTGGTGTGGAACCTCAGCCCACTTCCAATGGTTCCTGCAACTGCATTTATTGATGCCCGCCGCGGTGGCTCAGTGGTTATTGCGCTCGGCTGCTGACCTGAAAGACGCGGGTTCTATCCCAATCGGAGTCTTATTCCCGGCTAAAATCGAAAGTAACAACAAAAATAAAGTAGAATGAGAGGTTGCCTGTACCACACAGCTGCCGGTCGGTCAGGCCCGTGGACTGTGCGATGTCAGTGCGCGTTAGAAAACCCCTAGTGGTCGAAATTTCCGTAGCCCTTTTGGATGGATCCTTATCATTCTGTTCATATTCTTCATGATCAAGCGCAGCAGTAGCAGCCTACATACGACCGCGGCAAGACAAAGACTCCTCCCCCTAACCTCCGACTTCCTGTCTTATCCCAACTGCGGCGCATTATCCCCTCAAAGTTTAAAAACTTCTCCGTCCCTTTAACTTTTTTCTGTCCCTTTGAAAAGCTCGCCATAAAAAGTGCAACTAAGCTCTTTTTTCACCTCCGCGTGTGCTTTGTGAAGTTGTAGAAATTGAAAGGTTCCACATTTGTTTGTTTGTCGTGTTGGTGTGAGTAAAATTTCCGGTATGTCACCAAACTTCAAGAAAACTTGCTTTCAGCTACATGATAAATATCAACCCATTTCATAAAAACAACACAGATTTTACCAGCCGAAGTATGGCTGAAAATGTTAATTTTCGTGCTGTGCACGCCGTTTGCACAGCACTGAGTTATACGGAACTGTGTAGTATTAAGATTTAAGCAAATACCTTGGCCTGACTTAGACCGTTTTAAAATAGAGATAGTCGCATCATAACGTCAAAGCTATAAAAGATTTACCAACTAAAGAATGCAGTCACCGATGCTTCCCACAAAATGAATCTTATGAGTGCTTGGTGAGATGTAAAGCGTTTTCGGCCGCTTTGTTCTCAACAGCGTCTTCTTTTTTCCGGGCGACGGAGCAGGCGCCCAACAAAGCGCAGGATAAAATAACAGAAAACCTAGGATAGCTAACGAGAGGGGCACCGTGCCTGCATAAATATTGATCTACACACAGAAAAACCTTATTTCAGTGGGTGGACTAAAATGGGGCTCTCACGCCATTCTCTTATCTTCGCCCGCTCGTCACGTGTCCATCTTCTCAATGGTCAGCGATACCTGTTAAAGGCATAGAAGAGCAGCTCGCCGTACAAAGGTGCGTCTTCTAGTGAAATGGCGCTAGGTGTTGCAGTTGATGATCGAAGATTCATCCCTAGATACTTAGTAGAGTGTGCCGCAGAGAGAGATACTTTATAGCATGTCCAAGGAGACCTCCCTATCTCGCTTCATCGGATGGTAATATATAAACCGTTTCTCATGTCAGTCACCTTCCTTTTCGATGTTCTCGTTCATATTTTAACATCACAAGGTATGTTGTCTGCGTATTTCTTTATCACAGCTTTTTGTCAGGTGACTCTGTCTAATCCCCTTTAGCAGCCACCTGGCTTGCCAATAAACTTTAAAGTTCACGCTCCACTTCCCGCCAGACTTCTCAAATCACACCCTGCTCCTCAACAATAGGACTGATTCTTCGAGGAAAGGCCTTATTTAACCCCCCCTCCATAGTGAACGCTGTGCCCAAACAAAGACAAGTCCTCTTCTCCAAACGTTGGCTAAGCAGACTGAGGCTGCTCCTTTCGACGCTTGTTCAGTTTGTTTTGTGTACTCAAGAATTTTGTCTTCCTGCCCTCTCTCTGCCATGAGCGCGTATTAGTTGCACATATGCGTCCGCTACTGCGATCATCAAGTCAAGTCAGGCATCCGATTGAGTCGACGCTAGTCAGGTCTTCCTGCATGAAAAAGATGGATTACGAGCATAAAAGTTGGTTAGAATGCCACCGGGTGCTGTCATTGCGGGGAAAAGCAGTTAGGACCGGAGGGATCAGAGGGCGATAAAGAGAGGTTAAGACCGGCTTGGGTAATAAGCATATTTGTCTGGATATTATTAAGGATGCATCGTTCTGCTCAGGGCAACGCGAAAAAAAGGGTAATTAACTGAGCCAATAAGAATCGTTAGCTTAAGCACCCGAGCTCTGCCATCTTTATTGAAGCAGGCCATGCTAGTCACTTGCGGATGCAGCCCTTCCAGCCATACAACTGCTTCTTCGTAGAAGAATTGATTTTCAGAGGGCTTTTCATACAAGAAAGCTCATCAGTTCTCTCCTTTCGAAGTCACTTGGACTCAATTTTCTTCTCTGAAGTTGCTGCGCAAAAATACATACTGCAGTTGTTCTGTAAACAGGCAAAGAATAAAGGACAAGATATTTGGTCACTCTCTAAAAACAATGCATTTGTACTAGAAATGGCCTGTGAAATGAAACAGTTAACAACTTCCGCGAAAGCATTCAACTATTCCAACTAATCGGCAGAAGGTGCTGCAAAGTATGCACACTTTGTTTTGTGCTCGGAAATCACGTGACTGGCGTCTGCGAAAGAGATTTTTCACAGTGTATTTGTCAGCATATACTTATACGGGCTGCCCTGTGAACACACGTAGGATAGCGCTTTTACTCTCTTTTGCAATGTATGTTTTCTTAACAATGCATAAAAACCGTAATTCCCACTTTTTTTATCTGCATACAGTTGAACTGTGTTGAAAATAAGTTTCTAAATTTCAAATGCAAAAATAACTATCTGTTTTAAGGATCATCAAACTTCAGCTTCCCAACAAATTGTAAAATTTTCTCTTAAATATGAATAATGTCGCCGAACTTTCACGAATGCTCTGGATTCTGTGTTTGGTATCTGTAACACTGAAATTCCTTCAGGTGCTTGTGCGCAGTCTAATATTCAGGGAATGGCAAACTACTCTGTCAATGTCCTGTTGAAGTGCGTATGCTTTGTTTTGAAAAAAACTGCAAAAAACTGGCGTGCTTCCCAGGTTCACCACTTCCTCTCTTTTTGCTGCTTCACCGCGTTCGGAGAACAGCTGTTCTACGCTTCTTTCAGTGTACCTTGGCACGTGTCGCGGGTAGTTCTCACATATGTTGCAAGTGGAGGGAATAGCAAAAAGCAGTAACGTGTTTCTGTTTCATCCTGTTTTCTTCGTACCCACTTTTCCCGGATACCAGGCAATGCCCTCCGCATGCGTTCAGCTTAACCTTCTTCTATACGGGCGCAGTCTTGCGTTCTATAACAAAGCGCCATCGCTACTCGCTGCGCTTGACTACAGTGCACCGTGTCGACAAGAACCATGGCAACGATAGCCTGCGTCCTTGTAATGTTCGTTGCAATCCTGCGCGCTACAAACGCCGGGAGTGGTAAGCGTTCAGAAATCTGATTTTGCTTTTGTTTTACGGTGATAGCATTAAGGGCTCTGTTCAGTGGGAAACCCGGCGTCGCAGTTAGCGTTAACGTGTCCAGAAAATTTTGTATTAGTCGAGAGCGTCGTGACGTCACAAGCACAGCTGAGGAATTGAGAAGTAATTGAAATATTACATAAATTGTGATTATAAGGTCCCAAAATAATTCAAAAAGATTGCTACGTAAGAATGCAAATTAAATTAATTCTAACGAAAATAGAATTGTGATAATCAAGTTATAATTTAACACTTGACCCTTTGGTCGCGAGTCAGAGGCTACCGCAGGCCATTGAGGAAAGTTCGTTCGATTCGGGTAAAGGTGTCCAATAGTGTCCGTGTCTGCAAAGTGATATGCAAGAACGACTACAGGTTACTGAAGGAACCCATTAACGCCTATGTGGCGGAGCGTAAGTGACTCCCGAACCCGAAAGCATTGCTTCTATTGAACGACTACATTTGACCGCAAACAGGTCAAAATTGCATTTACTCACAACGTTTCTTCGCATGACTGATGAAAGGCAAGTTAGGCATGGCTTTGGGTTGACCACAGAAATATTCAGTGTTTTATTAGCAGGCATTGCCAATTCCAAGTAGGTTTAAACATTAACCTTTTTGAAACAGGCAAAACGGTGGTTTAATATTGGTTGATAGCGCATACGACAGCAGATTTTATTTACTATTGACTCAGTTTGTCGTACGTATTTTTTACAGGAAGTTATTTGGCTATTTATGTATCACACAAAAACTGCCTCACAAGTAAAAGCAGGTGGGATACTGCACTACAACGCATCGTTACTCGATGTAGCACTTATGAGACGTGTGCGTGAGTCAGAAGCGAGGCAGACAAGAGTGACACGATGATTCGACAACTTTCTAAAACAGAAAAAGTGCTCACGACGGTCATGTGTAAAAAAAAAAATGACAGCGGATGAAATTTACATAATTTTCATGCAACACCAACGCACAATCTTCGCACAAAAAGCAGAAGAGTGACTGCCACAGCTATACCTACAGCTTTGCTAATTGTTCTCAAAAACAGGTGAAACACTATTTCTCATTGTGCCTATTGAGCATGAATCACCGTAGGCAAAGAGATATCTCATGATATTTAAAAGATACCACTAGACTTTACGATTTGTTCGGCCGTGATTTATGTATTCTTCGAGTAATTACTTTTGATCAATTGTTCGAGTAATTTTTCTAATAATTACCACCTTTGCAAAGAGGCATTAATTTCAGAGTAGCACGAGAGACCACGGTGCGCAACTTTTCTATGCGAGCATGCCAAACTCACTGATAGCAGAATATTCTTAAAGACAAGCTATTTAAATGTTAGTAGAAGCAGTCACACTCGGAATGATATCATACAGCATAATCTCAGTTGGAAAGCCGACAGCCTCAAAACACCGGCCGAGAACATAAGCTGTTGCTCCGAGGGAAGCCTTGTTTAATATCTGCGTTTCGTTTACTAGTTTTTCAGTTCCCTAAGATTTACTTTGGTTGTTTGCACAATCGTGGCCACTATTTTCCGCTCTCCAATCTAAGGGGGCGAATATTTCGTCTCGTCGTCTCTAAGGTAATAATCGTTTTGTACAAAAAGAAATCTGCCCGCTTTACTCCCAAGCTCCTACTTCGTTGTGTACAGCAAAACCAATCTCAACGTCAAGTGAAGCAGGGCCGTAGTACCGCATGTTCTTTTTGATTTTCTCAGTCTAGACAATAGATTTCATATTAGAGGAGTAAACGTTCTAGATGCTCATTATGAAGAAACAACCTTGAGGTATTTTCGATGACAAATAAACTTCGAATCCGCAGTAGAAGGTTATTTAATGCCTTGCTCATTTACAAGAACATCGTCAATCTCTTGCGACTTCATCTCTGCTGCAGTGATGCCATCTTGTTTGGTGATCTGTTTACGTTAATCAGCGCAAGACATTATCCTGTTCTTCGCTGCATGTTGGATGTCCGCATCTGTCTTTAATGACAACGATTTGTTTCACCTGGTATTATGTGAGCCTTGTCTAGTCAAAATTTTTTGTGATAGCGTAAATAGCTGCTTCTGCTAAAAATCCGGCATCGCCCATCCTCCAGCGTCAGTCGAAAAAAATCCCATAAATTTCAAATAAAGCTAACGAATTGAGGGACGGTCCAAATGAAGCCAAAATTGGCGAGTAGGCTTCTCTAATGGGACATTTCAGAATATAGAAGAAGGCCCGGTTGGATGGTCACTCTCGCTGAATTTTAACCAAGCTAAGGCATAACTTAGCTCAGCAGGTCTTTTCAGGTGCTTTCTGCCAAAATCAGAGAATCGCGGCCTTTCTCTCTTCGCAATGAATTAGGAAGTCCGAATTTTCGGGACAAGCTTTGTTCTTCATACAAGTTTCTCACTAGGTTCTCAAATTATTACAAGCAGCTTTACAAGATAATTCAGTGAATGAACATGGCGAGCAGAATTGAACAAATTCAGTACAATCTCAGATACAATCGTGGTTGTTCAACAAATGCTTAACATTAATTTTGGTTCACCTATATTGGAATTTTTTCCTGGTCCCGAGGATCCCTGAAACACTACGCTAATTCACGACCAGAATATACGTCTTTTAACACTACGGTGCCAGATTTCTTCTGAAATCGTTGTAAAAAAATACAACGGAATAAAAACAACTTAAAGGCAGCCATTGTTTTCTTCAAATTTACTTCACGTATTGCTGCAGTAAATATTTCCTACTGAACTTGTTATTAATGAAGATACTTCTCTAAAATGACCTCAGCTGTTTTCAAAGAAATAATATACAGTCTGAAAACTTTGGATTTCATTCAAGTAGAGCCGTCTATGCAACCTTCTATACCGCCTGAGCAAGTTATAAAGTGAACGTGTTTTACTCCAAAGGAGTTTCGGTCTAACAGTAAAGACGTTTATTCTTAATGATAACAAATTCTCCTCAAAATGTCATCCAGCACGGTGGCGTAATGTGTGAATGATAAACCTCAGTGAACTCTGCACATGACAGCGGTCACAAAAGCCTAAATGAGTTCATTTGTATGTTAATGTTATCTGATATTAGTCTCTCGAAAACGGTTGGACGAAGTCCTTCAAGCCGTTTAGGCTTTCTGACTTCTGGCGAACATTTTATACGAAATAAACGCCGTGCATTTAGACGTACCAAGAATAGTTGTGTATAACAGAGCTTCTGTAAGCAAAAACCTATCGTATCCAGTGCTTGTACGCGGTTACTTGACAACCTTATTTTTCAGTGAGATTGGCCTGAACGTGTCAAGCATCAATATTTAATGAGATTGACCTGAACGTGACAAGCATCAATATTCAATCTTCTTAGAACAATTTGAACTGCATCCTGTATAACAAAGGAAAGAAAGATGACTGTCGGAGTTTCATTGGCTCAACATTATTTCAGACGGTTGTGGCCATATTATGATCGTTGGTGCTTTTTTTTATGTAGCTCCATGCATAACCGTCAATCTGCCTGACTTTCTTACGACTAACAAGGTATGATCTTTTATGTACCTCACATATCTTCAAAAGCGTTCCCTTTTCCTATGTTTTTCCCTTTTAGGCCACGCGTCAAAATAGCAGCTTGCATCGCCTTTATGTGCAACTGATTTATGTGTATAAGCCGTCTAACAACTTGGAGGGCTCTCTTGATTTAGTCAAACTACTTCATAATTCTTCGGAAGCATTATAGATATGTAATTCTAAGCAAATTATTACTTATATCAAAATATCTAATTGGCCGAGTAAGAAGCCCTACCGAAGTGTGCTGTTTAAAGAGAAATGGAATCACAAAGGAAACCCGAATATTGTTGGGCGAAGCAGGTAGATTTGTAAACGTTCCTAAGATTTTAAAATTTTGAAATGTACGCTACGTGTTACTGAATACTAAAGTTCAGACAAGCTATTCTAGACATTGAAGGTTGGCGGGGGTTGGTTGTAATTTTGACGGCAACAACAGCGGTGTCGATACCAACAACACGTATCGCTCTGGTGCGAGCGGTATCTTTTAATACCAGTGCTTGCCATTGATTTTTGTTTAAGAGATACTGTAATCACAAAATATGTGTGCGAAGTGGTTTTTTTCGGAAAAAACTTTTCACAGGTGCCTTCCTGTGAAGTTTTTTCTGTAATATACTAAAACAATTATTTCAAATATGCTGCGGCATAGACAAAATTGCAATAATAAATTCGTACTTAGGAAATTCTAAATAGTGAATGATGAGAGAAATCTTAGCGTTGACTGTGAGCCTGTAGCAGCCATCTGAACGTGCACTTTGTCTCCCCCTTCTTTTGATACCGTAGTGCATGACAGTGTTAAGCCCTGTGCCTGATGCGCCATTCTTTTCTACCAGAAAAAGTGCTCGGATGTGACACCCACCGACATCTGTGCCCCTTTCAACGTGAGTGGCCACCTTCTGCTGGCCAAATTTTTTTGTGACTCCTTTCAGTAGCTCTGCACAACTTTTCTGAAGTCTCAGAGATGTTGCGAAAATCCGAACTTAGTGTCTTCCTTCACTACACCAGAGAATATTTGTAATAAAAAACTCAATGAGGGTAGTCCAAAATAGGCACGTTTGCTCTACAGAACTTCAAAGCTGTCTTTGATTCTTAAAAATCTTGTCAGTTTAAAAGCACCGTGCTTCACTGTGCATGTTACACACTGTACACCCTCTTTGACGCACAGAGAAAGTACTCTCAGCAATAATAAGTCTTTAAAACACGCATTTTTTTCTTCGTCAGATGTTTAGAGTCCCTAATGCTCAATCGCCGAATAGCAACGCAGAAACAAAAAATTATCAACATTGCCTGTATTTCTTCTTTTCTAGGAAAACAACACCGAGAAAGTACGTGACGTGATAAACGTAAGTGCTGAGGAAGAATACATGGCTTCAGTGGCGCCATGTGGGCCTTGATTTGAAATGCAATTAGAAGCTCTCCTGATGTGCTTGTGTATATCTGCATCTCTTTTTTGTCCATTTCTTCAACCGCCATTAGTGTTTTTTTATCCTCTTCCTAGTTAGAAGAGACGCAAGGAAAGAAAATGCATACACCTGCGCTTTCCGACAACAAGTTTCTCTACAGCTAAGGCCACAAAAAGTATGGCATGCATAAACATTACAAACAGAACACTGCGTAAAAAAATAAGCGAAAAAAGGTCGCAACAAGAAAACAAACTACAACGCTTCCAGGATAGGTTATTTGACAAAGGCTGCGATATACGCGAACTCTATTTTATCAGAGGGATAGAAGGATTCGTCACACAGCTATCACCACTTTTTTCAATGCACCAATCTTCCATATACAAAGGTGGTTATAGCTATGGGAGTGATCCTTCTATCTTTTTGGCAAAACTCGCACACCTCAATATAATAGTCAAACAATCTATTCTTTGAGAATTTTTGCCTGTTTTTTGTTCTAACTTTTTGGTACAATTCTGTTTTGTAGCCTAATTTTTTGTTGTACTCTACTTTTTTTGAAGCGTAACGTTTATTTATGTTCTTTTATGCTATACATTTGTTGCCTTCGCAATAAAAAAAAACAAGTTGTGAGAGTGCACATGGGTGTATTTTCCTTCTTTTGTTCCCTGTGTGTGCGAATTCTAAGAAGCCAGTCCAGCTCATTTAGTTCAGCCTCCGCTATCTTCCTTGCCCCTCCTCTTGAGCAGAGTAGGAGGCAAAAAAGCATGCATCAAGCCCACCTACTTTAAACCGCTTTTTCTGCATTGAATGCATTCTGAAAATTTAACTAGTTATATCTTTACAACATAGAAACGCGTGTCAAACTATACAGGATTCAGAGTCAATATTACTTGTTATTTTCAGTGCACTACATACGACGCTGAGTACAAAGTGATCTACCTGACAGCTGTGATGGTTGACGCTGTGGCAGCCACGCTTCCTGAAGAGTTACGCAACATGAGTTGGAGTAGGTACACTACACAAAAGTTTTTACCATTATTCCTTGGTCCGTATTGTAGTACTCCACGAAGCCTCCACTAAACTCGAGAATAAAGCACAAGTGCATTTGGAACAAAGCCCAACACAATACTAAGCCTTTCATGAATGACACGCTGACAGGCTTCCAATTTAAAGGACCCTTTTTAAAGTTTATTTCACTTAACTGTTGCCGCAGGACTGAACTAGTGGTTTCAGCATCTGCCTAAAGAGTGCGAGGTTCTCAGTCTGTGGCTCAGTTCCGCTCGTACCCATCGATTTTCAGTAGAAACGAATTTTAAATCGCGCCGGTGCGGAGCTTATGAATAGTAAAATTATTCGGAAAAGTGTCTTTGGCCTCCTCCCCCCTCCTTGCCGTCTACAGCGACGGACCCGTAAGCCTCAAAAGGCGTAAATCTGCCTTGTGTGGCCAAACCTGTTACAGCCTTTTCTTTCTGACGCAGTAATTATTCACCAGTGACATGAATTTCAAAAGATCGTGATCATGCTGTCACCTACTGCCTTTCCCATTTTTTGAGACCACCAATATTTATATCTGAGCTCAATTGTACGCCGTTTAGTTACTAGACTAGCAGATCTAACCTTTCTAGACAGCACTCGCTTTGCCGTGAAATTTTACCCGGCTCGTTTTGACGCGAATCAATGAGGCATTGAGAAGGAAACATGCACCGCGCTCTACTCTCATAAGCTTTTAGATTTCAGCAAAACTAGCGGGTTATATGGGTCTGTACTCGCAAATATTAAAGAAACTTTTAGTTGGTGGATGCCTGGAGTACGCGTTCTTCCTGAAGCCTTCGTGCGGTGTGGAGCTGCACCACAGGCGTGCACCACAGGCTAACAGTGCTTCGGCTAATTTTTTCATTCGTCATGAAAAGCAGCAAGCCTTTGGCATCAACAAAAAGAACTAGTGCTTTGCTGAAAGCTTTTTACACAGCGTTCTTTGTAACGAGAAAAAATAACAAATCTAACAAGAAAGAAGTCGACAGTGGTATTCGACAGTGAATACAGTTGGGCTTTATCAGAATAAAAGAGGAAAAGGAATGGTTAAAGATGCCCTTGAGGCATATTCCCCTCCTGTCACGCAGTCATGGCGCTATCAGAGTGAAAACTGGAGCAGTGCCTGTTAAGACTTCAGGGTTGATGACCTATGTGACCACAGTCTAATTATTTTGTACTCCGTCTGCAGGCGAAGATTCACGCTTTCACTACCGAGCACAGGCATTATAAAATAGATTTTTTGTAAGCTAAATATTTAGCGCTTTTATTAAGGGCATCAGAAGAGACAAAAAGACGAACGTTAAAAAAAACAAAATTCAATTCTAAATGCAGGCAGTGTACACTTCTACCGGCATATCACCAGCGGATTCCGTCTTCAGTAGTATTGCATACGACTGCTCAAAGGAAGTGGTATTAAAACTTTTTATTGTATTTTTCTTCCTGCCACTAGTGACAAAAATATTTCGAGCATTCTATGCGTGAACAGAACAAAATGCTTGGAAGGGATGTGTGACCAGTGTTTGATCATATGGTAAAAGCTTGCTAAAATAGAACTAGCGTCTTTACATTGTTGATGTCTTTTCCCTTTTTCAGCTGAGACAGAGTTCATTGTGCGATGGTGTTCCAATGGATACTCTCTCCCGAAATCTCACTATGGTCGCACATGTGAAGAGTACCTGTCCTTGGTTAACGTCACTTGCGAAGAACCAACATCTCTCATCGTTCCCGACGTTAACGGGCTCGGAGAGGTGAGCAAAACCCCTCCTTTCTCAGTACCTTTCATTATTCACTTGCTTCAAAAGTAACGCATTGATACGCTTTCTCGTTATGCACACAACCTTAGAGGCCACCATTTGATCATGCTCAAAATCGATGCACGCCATTAATCAGCATGTTATTGGTGCATGATTCCCTGTGAATGAAATATTCCTCTCGCCTAGGCAGACGAATATTGCGTTGTTAAGCCTGCATTTTATGTCACTTGTGGATTTCAATATTATTATTATTTACAAGAGTTAATTTTTAAGATTTCGTTAATGGAGCTGGTATAGCACGCGTTTAGACCGGTCTGTTTGAAAACGCTGACTCATACATAAGCGATTTCGACATTGTATTATTTCTCACAAAGGTGTTTATGCTTGATACTATTGCAGCCTTTCAGGTGCATGATAACAGAAAGCTACAACCCAATACGTGATGGCCCTGAATATGCGGATTATTAATTTCTGCGGCTGCCTATAAAAATTAAAATTACAGATTAAACACAAACATTTATGCGAATGGCTTTAAATATTGTATTAAAAGTACAATTTAAAATAAACGTACTTTGCATTCTACATTAAATACAATATTTAAATAATAATAATTGTTTTTTGGGGGGGAAAGGAAATGGCGCAGTATCTGTCTCATATATCGTTGGACACCTGAACCGCGCCGTAAGGGAAGGGGAAAGGAGGGAGTGAAAGAAAGGAAGAATAGGTGCCGTAGTGGAGGGCTCTGGAATAATTTCGACCACCTGGGGATCTTTAACGTGCACTGACATCGCACAGCACACGGGCGCCTTAGCGTTTTTCCTCCATAAAAACGCAGCCGCCGCGGTCGGGTTCGATCCCGGGAACTCCGGATCAGTAGTCGAGCGCCCGAACCACTGAGCCACCGCGGTGGGTCCAATATTTAAAAGCAGTTACAGAAAAAATCCGCATCTTCAGGCCCACTATGTATTGGGTTGTAGCTTTCTTTTATCATGCACCTGAAAGTATTCAGTAGTTCCAAGCATAGGCACCTTCGTGAGAAATCATACATTGCCGAAAGCGCTATGTATCAGCCATTTTTTTGAAGCAGGCCACTGAAAACGCGTGCCATACCCGATGCATTAACCTTTCTTACATTATATTCTTTCAAACCGTGCTATTCTTCTTCAAATAAGAATCGTGTGCGTTGACATAAATTACAAAGCGAAGAAACGCATTCAGCAAGCAGTACACATCAGCAGGCGTTCAAGACTTATTAGCATATACATTGTTTGTACAATACAATTTGTAAAATATTGACTGATGCCGGGGTGCGTACAAGAATATTATAAGAGTGCGTATGTCCACGTACTTTTTGCGTTAATAGCTCCGCGATGTTTTTTTTTTTTTGCTATTGCTTCCAAGTGTGCTGAAAAGAACACAATCCCAGACTTGTGCACCCGAGGAGACACGCTCACTGTAAGTGCTACTTACTTAGCTTCGGTTTGAGTTCCCTTTTAATTGAAAAGGGCATTGTTTCCTGCGCAGCTTTGTAATTGTAATGAGACTTTCATATAACAAATCAGGAAAGTCATTTATATCGGATGCCCCCATAGAAGTCGGCTTATCTAATTTCAGGGCTTTACGAGCTAAATTTTTTCCTGGAATTGGATATAACCAACCTCGCATGAATACCACTGATCAGTTTGAAAATTTTTGCGAATTGGTAGTGAGGTGCTGGAAGTGGTAACAGAAGATGTCTACTCAGGGCAGGCAGTAACCAAAGATCCAGCTCACGAGAGTGAAATAACTAGAAGATTAAGAATGTGGTGAAGTGCATTTGGCAGGTTCTTTCAGATCATGAATAGCAGGTTACCAACATCCCTCAGGAGGAAAGTGTACAACACCTGTATCCTACCGGTACTCACCTACGGGGCAGAAACATGGAGGCTAACGAACAGGGTTCAGCTTAAGTTAAGGGCAATACAGCGAGCCGTGGAAAGCAAAATTATAGGTGTAACGTTAAGAGACCGGAAGCGCGCAGAGTGGGTAAAGGAACAAACGCGAGTTATTGACACCCTAGTAGAAATCAAGAGGAATAAATGGGCTTGGGCAAAGCACGTAATGCGAAGGCAAGATAACCGCTTGTCCTCAAGGGTAACGGAGTGAGTTCCAAGAGAAGGCAAGCGTAGCAGGGAACGGCCGAAGGTTAGGTGGCCGGATGATATTAAGAAGTTTGCGGGGATAAGGTGGCCGCAGCTGGCACAGGACAGGGTTAATTAGAGAAATATGAGACAGGCCTTTGTCCTGCAGTGGGCGTAGTCAGGCAGATTATGATGATGATGATGATAATTAAAATCTCACAGTATATTAAAAATTGGTTTCATAAAAAATTTCCCGCTGAAAATGCTTTCGTTCAGAATTTCTGGGTAAGGGTATATTCTCTGCTCATACGCTCTAATCAGTCACTTCTCGCGTCTTATTTTTCAGTGGCAAGCATTCACTGAGCTAATAGCCCTAATAAGGGTAAGTAAACTTGGTAGGCCTGCGTCCAAAAACACGGAAGAAGACCCGTGCAGAAAACAAGTTCAGCGAAATTTATATACATTGCTTTATTGCTCTGATTTATTCTATGGACGAACCTGTTCATACGACATACGGAAAACTTATTTCTCCTCTCACTTGCCGCGTTGTGGGCAGAGAAAGTGTCGTTACATTAAAAATATTCATTTCAATGAAATGGTCAATTGTATTCAGATTTTTAATAATAGAATTGCAAAAGAAGTGATCCCGTGCTGCAAACAACATTGCATCCGCCACTGATGCAAGCAGCATTGTGAATCATGTGCTCTATGCATAGCTTAAAAGTATTCGACCGGACCTTCTGGAGTCAAGCGTCACAAACAAAAATGAACAGCTGACGTTATAGCTTCTTATTACCCTTTCCTGAACATTTCTTCTTCTACTTAACTTCCATTTTCTCGCCGTTTTGCTCATAAAGCTTAATTCTAGTTTAAGATAGTATATTCCATATGCATGATCTTTTATTTGGATGTCAGTAATAACGATGTTAGCTTTTTGTTGCTTCTAAGCTTTTCATGTTCATAATGGGGGCGCAAGTAACCAGGCATACGAAATTGGTAGGAGGTCTTCAGACCAAAAGGTTTGATTTTTGGGCTGTTTTGTCGAGTACTCACTTTGCATCTGAAGGTGAAGCAGTTGAGAGGAACGAAGAAAACAATCAACTTTATTTTCCGGAGATTTCTAAATTATCGTGCGTATTGTGTACTCGACTAAACGCAGCCAAAGCAAACCCTGTGACCTGAGCGTATGAATGTAGTTCTGGCTCAAAAAAAAGAAAACGAGAACGTTCACCTGGCTTCTCACCTATTCACACAGAGAGAAATCGTTGGAAGACATAATAACTCCATATTCCAGTCAGGTTATTTCAACTAGAATAGACAACATCGCCACCTCTACCGACACCGACAGGCTATAGTAAGCTGCATTCTTAGAAAAAAGACCAAAAGCCTTTCCGGGAATGTGTTGCTTACTATGCCAGAAATGAGCTTCGTAGATTCGCTATATTACTTGGGTACCCAAAACGTGAGCCAGGCTTAGAATAAATGGAGCTAAGTAGGACGCGTTGCTGGGCTTGTTAGTTCATATCGAATAAAGAAAAATGCTTTGTTTAAATGAAAGGGTCACGTGAGATCTAAGACGGGACGTGCCATGTGCGCGTCCCATCTTCTCTCTTGTTAAAGTCTCATTTCCGCAACCAATTTCCCTGTATTCGATACAAAGGCACGGTTTGCTGCGGAAGTTCTAATTTTGGTTCGCCGTATTTATAGTATTACAACAAAAGACAAAAACGTGAACTGCAGACCATTTGTATTACCTGCCTTAAATCTCTCATGCGAAACAATATTCCGCTAACCGAGTAGTCCAAAACTTTTCTTGCTGAGCTGTCTCTCTTCTTTTTTTTCAGTGCGTGTATTTCGCCATTATACCACTTCTCCCGTCGGAGCAGTACTGAAGGTCCTTTGCCCTATCCCCGACGACCAGAACAATGTCGTGTCATGTGCTCTTACTGCTGTCAAATAGAACGTAATTCGAAATGACAAGAAACACATTGACTCCAGCCAGCAAACAACCTTAAAAAGTAGGAGGCAGCAAACTCACAGCAGTGTATTTAATAAAAGAGGCGAAAGCAAACCTACTTCGTTAATTTTTGTTTCCGATTGTTGTTTACTAAAGATTATGTTCTCATGGCTCTGACCGAGCTAGGAAAGTTTTCGTCTCTTGCTTTCACGGCTTGGTGTTCAATAAGCGCAAAAATTATCAAAGAAACCAGAATCACATCCTGAAATACCTTTACTAAGCTCCCTAAACACACCAACGTGATTTTTACATCTCACAAGAACAGGAAAAAAATCGCCAAAATTTTATTCGAATTTTATTCTAATTCTGTTCCAACTCTATATCAATCTTATTCAACATTTGTTCAAATTCTATTCTAATATTTTGTAGGCGATGCAGTTGTGAGTTACTAGCACTAACTATAACTGTCCCCTCTCCAAGCAAGACCGGCAGGAAGTAATTCTATGCCTCCGCTAAAGAACTTCCTCAGGAATTGCAGGGCAGGATCACTTTTAAAGATGGCAGACTGCCAACAGACCGCAAGTAAACGCGGAAATCTATCATTCTGTTTAGTTACAGCATGGTAACTTGGCTCCATAGTGCAGACCTGCGTGGCTTCGTTTCCTAAGATAGTCCTAAGATGGCCAAGTGAAGGTCCGTGTGAAATGCTTACCCTGCAATGCACGTATATGCAATTTAAGAAAATACTGCGGCCTTGTAACAAGCCTACATTCACTGCGAAAATTCATTTGTGTCGCGGCTGCTTTCTAACGAATGATATATCGTTGCTCGTGGACGTTACTAGCAATTTTTATCATTGAGTATCGTCGCATTAGCAAAGACGCAAGTTAAACAGCTACGCGTCTGGGCAAGCGCTGTGCTTGAATTTCGGCGCATGCGCCGTTCGCACGCTGCTCCCGAGCTTTTGCACGCATCCACTCTGTGGAGGACATGGCCGCACTACGCAAGTGAATTTGGTGGGAGTTTTCCGCCATCACTTCAGCCCCAAAACCTCCGGGCAATAAATATTGTAGCACGAGATCAATTTTTATGACCACTTCAAAACCCCACAAGTAAAACTTTCGTCAGAAGTAAGGAGCCAAAGCGTTTTTGTCTAGCCTGGTAAAGTGATTTTCCTGTAGCATTCGTCGAAATCCTCAGTGTAATACGTGGGAGCACGGCACATCCTTCACCGTATAGAGATTTGGGGCTCTCGCAAATCATAACGAGTTACAGAGCACGCTTCAGAAGTAGACGCCTGGAGCTCCAGCCATTTAAGTTCAAAGTGCGTGGATTTGATAGTTTCGGTACCGCACTTCATAGCTCTAGCTGTTAAAGTGAAGTTTCCCAACAAACATGTTGTAGTGTTTTTCGTCTTCGCATCTTAAAGCAACCGAGACCACGTGACCACCTCATGCACATAGTGCCGAGCATGTCGCACTGTCCCCACCGCAGTGGCTCATTGGTTAGAGCACTCTGGTACTGAGCCGCAGCACCTAAATTCGTCCTCGGCCCCGGCGACCACGCAACGATGGAGTCGAAACCCGTGTCCTGTGCGATGTCAGTCCACTTTAAAAACCGCCAGCGGGGTTAACTATTTCACAGCCCTTTCCTCAGAGCACCCTATCCCTTCCCTTTTCTTTCACTTCCATCCTAAAGCCACCCCGGTTCAGTGGTTATGGAGCTCGACTGTTGACCCAAAAGGCGCGGGTTCGATCTTGGCCGCGGCGGTCGAATTTCGAGGGATGTAAACTTCTAGAGCCCCGTGTACTGTGCGACGTCAGTGCACGTTGAAGAACCCTAGGTGGTCGAAATTTCCGGGCCCTTCACTACGGTTGCCCTCATAGCCTCAGTCGCTTTGCGTAATTCAGCTCCCATAAACCATTAAACCAAACTTCCATTTGAATCCTTTTCTCATGACGCAGTTGAGGTGTCCCTCAACAAGTGAGACCGTTACCGCGCTTCTTAGTTCCTGCTAACGACTCATTTTTATTGCGCTGTCTCCGTCGTTATCAGGTGGGCCACGCGACCGTAACAACAGCCACCAAATGTCTCCAAGCGCCGCTCAAGCATACATGGTTCACGAGAGATGGGCTAGTGTCCTGCCATTACATTACAAATCACTACAAGTTGAGCGGAAGGGTTTTTCTGTCGCTGGGTAAAGCACTGGTTAAGGAGCACGAGTGTGTTTGGAGAATACTCCAGACGAGATCTTTCCTAATTCCTTATGTACTCAGCCAAATATATCCGCAGGAGGTGTAGCTGGAGTGTAAATGGTATAGAGACACCGCGACATATGATCATATCCTGTGGGAATGCAAGAAAGAGCCGCCCCCTGTGGATCTGCTGCTATATTCTTCTCTTAAGCAGTGGCAGGCCGTGTTGGCCAGCTCAGAACCGGCCGTCCAGGCCCGGTCCATGGAGTGGGCCGCCCAGGTCGCCGTCAGTCGAGGACTGATGGCCATCTAGCACCGAATCATCTACACGCGCTTTGGACGAAATAAAGTTTTTCCATCACCACCAGCACCACCACCTCACTGCAAGAAGCGGCATTGTGTACATCTGCGTAGTATCCGCGGTAGAAGTTATAATAAACACATCAAAGGCTACTCCGCGCTTCGTTCGTGTTAGAGGAGTGCCGGGTATGTAGTCGAGGCAGGGCGTCGCACTCTCGGCGCAGCGCGTGTGCGAGACCCCACCAACAGAATGAAGTTGTATGGCGCAAGGGAACGAACACAGGAAGACACAGAGACACAAAGAGCGCCTACTACTAACTGTGTTTCTTGCGGAAAACACCACCTATATACGCCAGTACATTATGACCATCTGTGCGTTATCATAGCCAGGACAAGCTAACAAGAAAAAATATATGTACAGAAAAAGATTACATTTATGCATAAAAGCCAGAGAATTGCTACTCCCAGAACAAGGCATGAAAAATTTACGAACATGATAGCAAGGTTAAATGACAAGACCTACACATGAACATCTAAAAAATCCAGTTCCTGCCCGCTGAGTTTAACCGACGAAGTGCCTATGCACGTGGACCCACCTTTCTGTATGTGAAATGCTTGGATAAATTTCCTTTCAACTCGCTCTCTGCCCCTGCCGATAAACTTTGCCTCTTCCAGCACTGGTCCGCAATATTGACATTTGCAGTGATCAGGGAGGTTCCCCCTTTCATTGTTTTTATTGTCCGTTTGTGCTCAATCGCTCTCTCATTGAAACAACGGCCGGTCTGCCCAATGTAGACCCGCCCACATTTGAGCGGTATCTCATAGATGACTTTACACCTGCAATCCGTATAACGCTGCCTATGCTTGATAGCGCACCTCGGGGGTCATTTGTCTATTATGGAGCATATCTTGCCAAGATTACATGGTGCTGAAAAGTCTACATTCACACAATAACGACCCCCTATCTTCTTGATGTTGTGCGCTATTTTGTGCAAATACTAAATCACCGCCACAGGCCTCTTATCTCCCCGCTTGCTTGATAGAGCACCGCTCGAAGAAAGTTTAGTCTTCTGCAGCAAGGCTTCATAAACAGCGGTTATGACAAGTCAGGGATAACCAGCGTTGTTTAATCTCTGAAGTTGCTTTTCAAAGGCAGCCTGCACACAGTGATCACATGATTTTGAGAGAGCGGCGTGTGAGCACGTCATGGTAATACTTTGTTTCCCCAGTTTAGAATGGGCACTGCTGAACGGCATGAGAATTTTCTTGCAGCGGGGGTTATACACCCAACACACATGATCCACGCCAGTAAAATCACACTGAACGTCCAGTAACTAGATCTTTCCCCCCTGCGGCAGTTCCCAAGTGAAGGTGAGGTTTTGGGAATTGTCTCTAAAAATATTAATAACATCAGTAACAGCTTCTTCAAAGTTAAAAGAGGTAGGCGGGTCAAAAGGAGTAAAATAATCGTTAAAAAACGTAAAACCTGTCTGACAGGTGTCCGGTTTAACTGCGCACAAATGAGCTGGTAAGTAAAAGCTAAAAAGATGTCAGTTAAAATGGAGGCTATAGATGATTCAATGCAAATTCCAGTTCTTTGCAAATAAAACTTCTGGTTTAAATCAATGGCAGTGGATTGCAGATAAAATTCAAGCAAAGAAATAAAATGGTCACTGGTGATTTCAATAGCGTTCTGGAACCTTAGTTCATCAAAATCATTTATACTCTCACGAATGGCTGTAAAGAAGCCATTGTGAGGAACAGAGTAATACAAGTTTTCGACATCTATAGAGAACGCACTTGATGCTTTCTCTAATCCAGGCCTCATTTCAGTTAAAACTGAATCAGAGTTCTTGATAAGAAAGGGGTAATCCACATAAAGGTGTTTCAAGGAATGTTGCAGAACTTTAGACACATGGGATTGCCATGTCCCCTTTTTCGATACAATAACCCGTAAGGAAAATTCAGGTTTATGGGTTTTGCAAGTGAAGAAAACGTTCAAAACTCCTGTTTTGGCCGAGTTTACCAGCTTCCGCACAGATTCTAAATTGAGATGTAGTAATTTTAAAGCAACCTGTTTCTGATTGTTAGGACGAAATTTGATTGGTTTAAAATTCTTTTCAATACCTTGATCTGATTTCGTTCGCATAAGGTTGTTGGAAATAACAGCAAAGCTTCCTTCTTTATCAGCTTCAATTACAGAAAGATCGGCTTCTCTTAATGTTTTTACAACGCACTTCAACGGCGGATTACTACAAGGACTTTCACTCACACAGCAGATAACGGCGTCCACTCCGTTTCCTAATGCTCTCTATCGGTGCTGTACACTGGTTCGTGTGGCGACATTCCGTACCATCCCAAGGAGTTGAGGTCTGGAGACTGCTGGCTGAAAGCTGTACTTTCGGCCAAGCTGCAAAGTGTCCAGTGCATTAGAGGGAAGTTAAACTTTGCCCAGCTTGGTGACCTGACACGGAGAAATATTTTTCTTTGACCTCTTGGGAAGGAGGAATCTTATCCGCTGCCAGGTGAACTCCGTTATGATGGCCACTTGTTTTTTGAAAGCCTGTGTATTTTCCTCGGTGCTTTGAGGGTTCCGGGCGTCATGCACTAGGACAAGCAACCAGTCTTGTAACAGACGGACTCGTCCCCACTTTTCTGACTTGAAGACCTTGTAGATCCTTCGGGCGTGGCCCCATGAAGTTTGCACACCACCCAAAATGCCTTGAAGCTCAGGTAAAATGGTACGATTCTTTATGCAGTAGGTAAAGATCCTGGCATGGCAAGTTGAAACTGCAATAAGGTTCGTGCAAGAGACTACGGGCGTGTGTAAGAGAGATGAACACAGAAAAGAGCCCAGAGTAGCCAGTGCATAAGCGCTTCGTCGGTCAAACTCAGCGGGCAGGAACTGGATTTTTTAGATGGTCATGTGTAGATATTGTCATTTAATCTTGCTATCATGTTCGTAAATTTTTCATGTCTTGCTCTGTGAGTAGCAATTCTCTGGCTTTTATGCATGAATGTAATCTTTTTCTGTCCATATATTTTTTCTTGTTACCTTGTCCTGGCTATAGTAACGCACTGATGGTGATAATGTACTGGCGTATAAAGGTGGTGTTTTCCACAATAAACCCTGTCGGTAGCAGGCGCTCTTTGTGTCTCTTTGTCTTCCTGTGTTCGTTCCCTTACGCCATTCAACTTTATGATGAACGAACTAGCCCAACAGCAAGTACTTCAGCCCCACCAACAGGCAGTAGGTCGAAACAGGCAGTAGGTCGAACATAGGACGTAGGATCTCAGTATACTGGCCTTGTAAACATGCTGCGTGATTAGATTCTCAACCCTGTGCCAATGACTTTTCACATCATTAAGGGACCCCAAGGATCAATTAAAGTGGGCCTGCAGTAACACATTGCCGCGTCCTAACGACAAAGACACAACTTTCAGTGAAAACGCAGCTTTTACACGCTAAAAAATAGGCTAACAAAAGAAGAACAGTTGTCGCCACCATCCGCGTATTCCTCAAGTTAACTGTCGTGCGCCGAAGCGCTTTTTTTGGATGCGTTTCACAGAAGGCGGAAACATTGCCATTCACTTCAAGACAGTGATCAAGGGTCTTTTAGAGTGAAAGGCTCTACTTCTCACATGCTGAGCTTGAAGGTCGTGCGGCTTTGGATTTGACCTCTAACGAGAGGCGCACCGCATGTGCAAAATCGCACGTGGCAGGTGCCTCGATTTGCATCTTCACCTTCGTCGCCACAGCTGAGCGCTTGGAAATCACGTACGCCGCTGCGCTAGCTGCTAATCGTCCGCTCCTACTCGCCAGTTGTAGCATGTGATGCGTCATGCGATTCGCTCTCGCTGAAACAATTTACTCTCGCTGAAGTCTTGAAACAGTAAAAATGAACCAAAGCTAAACCGTGTCTAACCATGCTAAAAGAGCTTTCGCACTGTATATCCTGGCTCATCTGACTTGAGCCACTGCCACTTTTTTTCGGTGTAGTCCTCAAGAGCTTGAAGTGAATAGCGGCCAGTTTTTGATGCGCTAGCACATAAACTTTCCTCACCGATTTCGCCACCGTTTGTCCGGCAAAGCTTCGCCTAGGTGGCCCCCTTAGGTGGCAGGTGGACCACAAAAGTCACGCACTCGACGTCATCACAGCCTGCCCACCGGATTGTGAGCAAACTGCCCACCGCGGCATGAGGCAGTTTAATTTTTGACTGGTGGCCAGAGATTGCTCGAGAAGAGCAACCTGGGTCTCACGATTCCCACCTCTGGCAGCATCTGCTATTGGACAGCAGTGGCGCATCTTTTAACCGCTGCACCACTGCTTCACAAGTAGCATGAGGTACTTTCAGCGATCTGTGAATGATAAATACAGAACGAAAAATACGTATATATGGGCTTTAACCTATCAACGCTGTCTCCTCACACCTTTAAGGCGGGGCCTAAATGTACCTTCCAGTTTTAGTGCGGCAGCGCTAAGGAAAAAATTGAAAATTCATTCTGAAGAACCGAAATAACGCAGTAACAGTCTCCAATGTCTCGATTGACAACCGAACCGCGCCGTAGGGAAGGGATAAAGGAGGGAGTGAAAGAAGAAAGGAAGAAAAAAGTGCCATAGTGGAGGGTATTAAAGATTGGCGCTTGGACTGAAGCTCTTGTTAATTCAAGGCCAATCACATTCATTCGCTCCAGTCCTAATGAACCAGGGGTGTTAACTCCATTACATTTCTTGCCACGCCAGAAAGCAATGATGCGCCGAAACAAACAGACTGTCTAAATCTGTGGGTCCACAGGCAGCGGGTCATGGTTCATCTCTGGAAACGGTGGCACCTTGAGTACCTTCTTGCTCTTCGTAGTTTTCATGCTCGCAAGGTGCACAACGCCCACGACCTCAAGACTGCCGATGTTGTGATTGTTCATGACGGCAATTCACCAAAACTTTTTGACGGACCGATGTTATCGCGGAGTGCATCAAGAGTAAGGGTATGATAGTGCGCACATGCCGAATTCGCCTACCGCAAGGATCGGAGCTAGCTGGGCCTGTGCAACGCCTATACCCACTAGAGGTTTTCACCTCGAGGCCCGGAGTGTATTGAAGATTGGCGCCTGACGTCTAGAAAAGGAAGAGGAGGAAGAAGAGGGTGAGGAGCGGTGCAGGAGTGGCTGCGTGGACGCCATGTTGGCATGAGTGATTAAATCAGTCAGACGTGGCTGGCGTACTTTTCTTCTTCAATAGAGTGCTTCGGAATAATTTCGACCACCTGGTGATCTTTAACGTGCACTGACCGCACAGCACACGGGTGCCTTTTGCGTTTCGCCTCCATGGAAACGCGGCCGCGGCAGCTGGGTTCGCACCCACGTACTAAGGCCTCCATTCACCGATTTCACCGATCTTTGTCCGAAGCCTGCTTGACAATGAAAATTGAGCCCCAAACCGAAACGGGAGTGAAAACCGAAGGGCTTGTGCACCTAATACTCATTTGCCTTAACCTCGCTAAATCGTCTGTTTTTTATTGCAAATTTGTCAGTAATAAATGCGTCTTTTGAAACCTAAAAATACCACCACACACAGAAAGAGCCTTAGGCTCGGCTTTCATGAACAGCAAAAAGAAGGAAGTTGTCATGAATGTCCCTTTAGGCACTCCGTGTAACACTACCGAAAAACATTTAGAACTGAACACTTATACTGACTGCAGTAAGCACAGCAAAGGGAAACTATCGCAAAAACACAGTGTGAACAAGCTAGAGCTGGTCATAGGTATTACCACGTTTGTGATCGCCATAGAATTTTTTCATTCTCTCGAGGTGTTTGGTTATCATGCTTTTCGCAGGCGCCTCTGTATTTTCCCTCCAACGCAATGGAGCTTGAATGCATTCGCCTCTACCACACTTCTCTGCTATGAGTTGTGTTTTGTAGATATGTACACATTCCAGGTCTAATCAAAGTAAGTTTGCTCATTCAAAAAACTACGACAAGTTCCGGCAGCTGGATACAAATCCAATTTTTTGCTGCGCTCAGACAGCGGTAGTTTTGTCAAACGCTGAGGGGTAAGAGAAATGTTCGTAACAATTCGCATCGATTACGTCACCCTGCTTTTTTTCGCATTCTTCAGAGAAACCCGGGGTGGTTTTTACGCACCGCGTCATACGTCACGCTATATGTGCAGTGCCATTGTCTCTCAGGTGTACCGATAAGGTGTCGTAAAAACAAACCAGCTATAAAGAAAGTTGGCTAGATAATGCCGGTTTCCTCCAGTTAAATCGACAATGATCGCATGCAGCATACTCGGATATTATTTTTTTTACCTTCCACAGGCAGTTCATGAAAGCTTAAAACACTTCAGTGGAATAAGCCCTTGGGTTCCTGTAGTAGGCAAGAAATTTGTTTTCCATTAGATCATATGAATGTAAGCTAGACACATTACGGTCTATTATGCGAGTATATACTTCTGAAGAGAGGAATCCTTAATGGCACAGCTTACCGAGTTCAATCCCAGCCTTTGTCTCCCGCTAAGCTCCTGCTTTCATTTACCTCTATAGTTATAAATGATGCCCTTGCTTCACCCCTCACGCATTTACGCCAAAGTGCCAGAGAACTTGAACCAGCCATTCACCTCTGAACCTCTAGTGTGAACTTTTCTTTCAAAAACAAACGAATAATAGATTAACACAGCACCGGAATTCATTAGAAGTCTCTGAAAAGTCCAATATCAGGCGCTAAAGTTAATTCCTAGGAGTATGGAGATCATAAAAGATTGAAAATTTATGACAATCTCAGCACTATTTTGTACATTTACGGGACGATTTCCAGAACCCTCCTGAAGATCATGCACATAGTTTCTTCAAACTTTGCGATGTGTACTACACAATCTATATTTTGGTTGATGGAGGTTTAATGCCCCAAAGCGACTCGGGCTATGAGGGACGCCATAGTGAAGGGCTCCAGAAATTTTCATCACCTGGGATTTTTTAACGTGTAGTGATATCGCACAGTACGCGGGCCTCTAGATTTTCATGTCCATCGAAAAAAGACCGCCGCGGTCAGGATCGAACACGCGTCTTTCCAGTCAGCAGCCGAGCGCCATAACCACAGAGCCACCGCGGCGACTGTACACGATCTATATATAATTGTTCTAATTCTGTTATTTAAAATATTTTTGCAACCTTTTCTTATCGCCTTTGTCTCCTCGAACCCCTCTCCATTATACAGTTGTATGTCAGCGGTACTTCAACGCCAGATATGTTATGTATTTTTCTTTTATGAGCCTGTCTCTATCTTCTGCCTTTTTCGTCAGCATTCCTCTACTAGACCCTTTATGTTCTAAGTGATCGTCTTGAGCCTCAGGAAAAACATACTGAATTTAAATATTTTTCAACCAAATATTCGATCATGAATCGCTTACCGACCCCCCAAAGTTCCTACCACTGCATGCTTAGATCTTGCTGCCGAAAATTTACTAAAAGCTCCATGCGTCAGCAGTATAAGGATGGTTATTGACTGTTAACTGTCGCATGTTGGCTTCTGATATAGATGTTACGTAGCTAAAACGTCCCTCTTCCACCTGTTGACCACTCACTGTGTGATCCTGGTCCACCGGATCTTGATGCAAGATGTGGGCTCTCTAGAGATGATGCCAATATGTGGTCGTTCGAGCAAGTTGCGCGGGAAGATCGCGCGCACTTTCTTTTTCGTGCTGAAAAGTTAACGTTCCCTGCTTGCAAAGTAGTACTAGTAGTCATCGTTACCATGCTGGGGACACTGGATTGTCTCGACAATGAAGACCATTCATGAGCACATAATCCAGCGAGCTCAAAGGAGCTCTCTCTGAGTACAAAATCCCGTCGTCTCTTCAGCGCTCTTTCCAATGGTGCTCTTTCCAATGGTTCTCTTTGCAGATGGCTTAAGGTATGCGCCAGAAATTGCTAACCCTTTCTTGGCAAAACGGTGTGTTGGGTAACAGGACACAGACAAGAAGACACAAACACAGCTCTTTTTTGCCAGTAATCATGCACAAACTGCTAAAGCTACTTTCCGCATTGCTTACCCGTTAGCAGGCTTTCTTTTTAAGGCGGTAAAAGAATCTACGTAAATGGTAACGTGTTTAAAAGATTTCAGTCTCTTGTTTCTGAACTTGATCTGCAACTGCTGAATCAACACTATTTTTCGGAAGGTGATGCTTGAAGAGTTCACTTATTTGTTTTTATGAATTAACTTCGCAGACCGAAGAAATTACTGCAGACTAGGCCACGTGACTCACACCAATCCTCAATTGCTTAACTCGCCTATAGATCACTGAATCGTTTTTCGCTACATAGTAAAATTTGCCTTGGACACATGGTATATACGGGAAGCCAGAGGAAACAACGCGCGGGCTTTTCGGCTGAAGGGACCCAGGGCAGAGGTTGGTGTCTGGCTTCTGCAGGAGCCACCGACGTCGCCTCGGTGCGCGTCACTTCTCGCTTTCTGTTAACTCTTGCTTCTCTGAAGTCTCCCCCATGCGCTCGAGACAGCGAGAGTGCATCATTGAGTGTCCGTCAACAGCCGTGTGCACTTTTCATCACATGTAGGCCACTCACACAAAAACCACAAACGTTCGGTTTATCGAACACAGGACTGCTTACTCTCGGGATACTGCCCGCACACGCGCTACTCGAAAAGACTCCGAAGTCCGTGGCAACAGATATTTCACATCTTGGAGCATACGTTGTAATGTTGACAAAAAGGAAACTCAGTAATCACACTCTCATGCCAAGCAGCACAATTCAGGGCAAATATACAAAAGGCAGCATGTCGAAGCGTATGGGCCCACTTGTGCTGATCGTTCACATTACCAAGGGAATAACTGCAGCATAGTCTTGGATAGTGCGGTAAGTCTATACACAGTAGTCACTTTTTGGCTGTGGAATACCTCTAGCTGTAAGTCTGCCCTACTATTTCGCCGTTGCGGACATATATGTTTGCTGGGACTGCTGCTGCGACTCAGCTTAACGTATCTTTCCTGTGCTCACAAGGCGCTTCATCTTTTCCACGAAACCACTTTCTGGCTCTTTTCAGCTGAATTTTGCCCTAGAGTTGTGATGACAAAGCCCGTGGCTAATCTCGTGTTCTCCTCGTCGTAGCCTGCCCGCTCCGCTTCGGTATGATGTATGACGCAGTCGGGTACCTTTCAATCATTTCCTATCTCTGCATGCAGACTGCGGCGAAAACGAGTCAACATGGCTGATTGGCAACTGCCACGTGGTAACAAAGACGGCATTAACAATGAATGTGAGACATTTATCTTGAAAGGGTGTTGGAATTCAAGATAAGCCATTGACGCGTCAGCTCGCGGCTAAGTATATATGCGTATACAAAGCCGTGGTCATCCAACGGCTAGTCCTGCATTCGTTTCGTGCCTAACGGGGAACTGCAGTAATCTTTTGGGCTTTTTGGCCGTCCACTATACCTCCTGGGGAAGACAGCCACGACCGCATCATGGCGTCGAACTCGGGGCCAAAGAGAAGAAGTTTCGTTTTTTTATTCGCTGTCCTCTGCTTTTCAGTTGCAAGCGCACAAGCACAGGTAAATGAATTGTTTGTGTTTTACAGCAGCACATGTTAAACCGCCATTCTCTTGGATTCTCGCCGCCGTCGTCGTCTTGCTAGTGCTAGTAGTCGACGTGACCGGAGGAAGGTTGCCGTGGGGAAAGTGAGAGCTGAGGAAGACGCAGCCAGAGATTGGTTTGCACAGGAACTAGCTCCATTGGTGTTTTTTAAGAGGGAGAAAAGCACGGGATTAGCAAATGATTAGCCCGAAGGGTGCCTGCCACTGTTCTTAGTTTTGTTTTGGGGGAAACGAAAGGGCTCAATGACTGTCTTCCTTCTCCGAGGAGACCTCAACAGCGCAGTGAGGGAAGAGATGAGGAGGAGCTGAAAGCAGGAAGAGGTATAGAGGTGCTGTAGTCGAGGGCTCCAAAATAATTTCGGTGACCTGAGGGTCATTAACGTAGACTAACATGGCACAGAACAAAAGCGCCTTTTGCTTTTATCCTTCATCGAAACGCGGCCACCACGGCCGAGTTTGAACATGGGTCCTCCGGTTGTGCCCCGGAAATCCCCCGGAGGGTGCTTACCTTGTAAGAATACGTAATCGAAAGATGGTTACCGTGAAACGAGGTAACTACGTCGCGAGCGGGCGAGTGCGCAACACGAGGGTATTTGCCAGGGTAACCACCTGGAGGATGGCTATCGTGGAAGAAGGTGGAAGACAGGGCAACGCTTAACCGGAAGATAGCTGCAATTTGAGCCACATGGATGGGGCTTATCGTGGAAGGAGGAAGGTGTAGCGGGAGCGAACAAACGGTAACCGGAAGTGACCTAGTTGTCGTCGAAGGATGTGAAGGCGGCATACAGTGGAAGGAAAAGGGTATGGCAGGAGTGAGCGAACGCGCGACCGGGGGGTGGTTCCCTCTCGAACCATTTGGTGGTAGTTTACTGTCGAATGGGAACCAGGAACATTTCATTTCACTGGCCGCAAGAGGCTGACATGATAGATCGACTTAAGTGAGACTGCCTGAGAAGGTGAGATGCAATTCGTGGATAGCACTTCTACTCGACCCTTGCTCTGTGTTGTGGAATGGTTGCTGTGATATAAGCTGCGGCAAAAGTGGCTCTGACAACTTGCACACTGGCGCGCATATCGGGGCAGTAGGTGGGAGTACGGAGAGCGGAGGTAGTACATAAAAGTGAAGGGCAAAACGCCAGCTCCGCCTCTCCAGCGGCAAGCAGGGCGCCAGCTCATGTGGTATTGATTTTTTTCCCGAAAGCCGTAATTTTATCAGTAGCGCCACTTCGTCAGAGTTCGTAAAGACGCCGATGTCATCGATAAAAACACATCGTCTTCGCATTGCCGCAGCTCTTGTGTTTTTGTCTTTTTTACTGTACCTCCACTCGTACGTGTTTGCAAACGTATTTATTGCTCCCGATTGACTATGCCCTGAACTCAGCACAATCGCAGAGTTTTCTACGTCATAGACATCACGTAAAAGGATTGCTTCGTGCGGGTGACAAAGAGACGAAGAGAGAAAATTAAAGTTTTCAATTGAATTTTCTCAGCTATGGCAGTAGAGCATCCCGGGGGAGTTCGCGAAGGGCATCATATCGACATACCTAAGCGTACTGTTTATTCCCCAATATTATCCCATATACTATCCGATAGTATCCTATAGTATCCTATATTTTTTTTTAATTTACGCTACCTTTTTCTCATTTTCAGGTTCACTCCTGTCCGCCACCTTTAGGTCTTGAGACGCTTACTATCACGCATGACTCGGCGACGCTAGCGTGGAACAAGACAGCGTGAGTATTCTTGTCCTACAGATCAGTTAAAATGCACACAAAAAAGAGACAAGCATCTAGTTAGGAACTGAGAAAATACTACCGCTTCTCAAACCGAAAGATTTCATGTTTTGGCCTCAAATGAAAATCTCACAAAAACAGTGATGATGTTTCCTAGCTTTGACGCCGAATGGCAATGCCGCAGTATGGACCGCCAACTGCTTATGCTGAGGCATGAAACAGCTATGCTCAACGACAGCCGCATGCAAGCACCCGAGTAAGGTGCATAGTCAGACATAAACGGCTGACGTGCATAGGGACCAGGGCTGTTCATATCTTTTGAGTTGAATTGTACTGAAGTAGGATCTTAACTCTAAGACCTGTTTAAAGAGGGGGTTACAGGAGAAGCATTGTGGTGCCGTCGTAACTGTGAGATTCGGTCGTGGACTAAAATCTTGAAATGGCCGCACTGCTAATTAGAAATAAATTGCAATAAAGCTTCGCCGAAGCGTGATACATTGCAGAGCACGAAACAATCGCCAACAGTTGAGGAACTCGTTCTTAGGGACGCGCACTTTCGGAAAAAAATAAAAACAAACAAACAAGCACTAAGGAGTACTTAGCGAAAAAATTTACCCTCCATATTTCGTTTTCATTTAGCGTGTCTTGTATCTAAAGTCTAAAAAGAGATTTTTTTACGCTCGAGAGCAACTCCCAAAAGGCAGTGTTATATGGAAGTATTGTTAGGACAGCTTAATATCCGGCGGCGGCAGCACAAGGTCAGTGCATTTCTCACAATCCGAATGCGCATTACAATCACACTCATGCCGCTGCTCATCTGACCTACCAGGTGCAATCCATACGCGTGGTAAGACATGATTTGTCGATATCAGATAATATACCTCCTGGTGCGTCATGTGGCTCTGCATGCAACGGCACAATTCCAACTAATACACAAGGACGTATTGTTGGCACAAAAAAAAATGAATCAAAGTGACGTATACCATTCTCTCGGGAAGGCAGAGCCGCTGAATATTTTTTCTCGTATACTTCGTGCAGTACGTGGTTTCAAAAAATTCTATGTTTTGGGATTCATAACAGCAATGGCCGCTTGCGATAAGACTGTGTCAGGAATCTCGAGTGCGTACTTCACGTCAAATATTTTCGAAAACGCTAACAATTAACCACTGCGGACTCAAAACGTCTGAGTTTCCGACAAGCCATGCTCAATCGCACAGTCACAAGACTATCGCGTCGCAAACTAAACACCTCAGCCTGCTGCTAGCCCATCTTCAGGGTATCAGACCACTCGGCTGTCTTTTTGAATAGGCGCGCACAAGCGCCTACCTGCTAGCAACCACACTGGTTGCTCTAGCGAATGTCAGCGGCCCTGTCCGAAATGCGGGGCAAAGGGCGGAAGGCAAATTAGCGCGCCATGTTCAATATTCTTGGACAAAAATTTGGAATATTGAAAATGTGTCAATTATTCGTATAAAAATATTAAAGGTAATGGTCCATACTTCCCATATGTAGCAAAATATTTTATTTCTTGCGCTTCCATCGCTCACATCGAGCAGTTATGACTACCATAGAAAACAAAAATACATTTCACTAACAGCGTCCCCACTTCGCCTTGTTCAATAATTCAGTCTCGTCCTGCCATCTTCTAACCTTGCTTATTATCTGGTAGGAACGTAGATTGACTGGTCCTGAATGAAGATAGGCCTGAGTTACCCCAGTACCGAAAAAAAATTGTCAACTACAATGTTTTTGTGAAAACATTCCACTTAGCCATGTAGCGGGCTTGTGAACAAGTTTGTGGCCATTTAGTCATTTTATATTTACTTTAACTTTCAGATTCCATTAAGAAATAAAATAGAACTTTTTCTTTAATATGAATATCATAGTTCTCGCAAATGTGCATGGTCGTTTCGACGCAGGTTCGAGCGCAATCCACTCCACTGCGTGTGCCTGTCCCCGGGTAGCAATGGCAAGGTGTGCTCATACGGAGACATGCCTCCAGATTGCCAAGCAAATGTGAGAGGACGCGTCACAGTGCAGCCGAACCTGGATACCGACACCAGCTACACTGTGTGCGTGCAGACGCAGTGCTCAGGTGTCTCCTTCTCCAGCCCTGTCTGCCGGACATTCAGGACGTCACTGAAAGGTATGATCTGCAGCGCTCTGAAAACAATATGCAAAAATATATTTGCACACAAATTACTAGCTTCGTGAGTGTCCGCATTTATTCGGCCATTGCATTTCCGCAATGGATATGGACAAAACTGCGTTGCGTCAACGGTGCTGCCATCATCGTCATCAGCCTGACTACACCCACTGCAGGGCAAAGGCCTCTCCCATGTCTCTCCAATTAACCCTGTCTATTGCCAGCTGCGCCCACCATATCCCCGCAAACATCTTAATCTCATCCGCCCACCTAACTTTCCGCCGCCCCCTGCTACACTTGCCTTCTCGTGATATTCACTCCGTTACCCTTAAGGACCAGCGGTTATCTTGCCTTCGCATTACGTGTCCTGCCCGAACCCATTTCTTCCTCCTGATTTCAAATACGATGTCATTAACACGCGTTTGTTCCCTCGCCCACTCTGCCCGCTTCCAGTCTCTTAACGTTGAAGCTATCATTTTTCTTTCCATTGCTCGCTGCGTTATCTTTAACTTAAGTTGAACCCTTTTCTTTAGCCTCCACTTTTCTGCCCCGTAGGTGAGTACCGGTAAGATGCAGCCGTTGTACACTTTTCTTCTGGGGGATACTGGTAACCTGCTGTTCATGATCTGAGAGAACCTGCCCATATGCGCTCCACTCCATTCTTATCCTTCTAATTATTTCCCTGTCATGACCCGGATCAGCTGTGACTACCATCTCTAAGTATTCCTTTGATACTTCAGCACCTCGCTGCCAATCGTGAACTGCAGTCCTCTTGCTAGATACCGCTGTGGTGCTGAAATAAGAACCATACGCTGGCCCAGAAAGGTTCGTAATCTCTTAAATCGCTTCCACGTATGTTCCAGCTTGTAGCTGACAGTTTTATCAAACCATGTATATGAGACGCGCATATAAAGCAGTGTTTCATATGCAACAAATGCGACAGCGCTGTTCGAGGCGGGAACCGTTAGACCAGCGACAATACTCTTTTCCTGATTGTCCACGCTTCTCACTAATTACAACCCAAAACTCATCAAAAATTAGGATCCTAACGCATCGATCATGACCAAGTGCACTTTTTATGCGATTTGTTGGAAAATTTACTGAAATTTTATCCAAAACGAATCCTAATTTTGGCGGCTTATCAAGCGCTCGTGTTGTGTCCCTTCCTCGCTGTGCGCTGCGGAAACTCATGGCTAATCAAGCCAACATGAAGAAAATTAGGAGGACGCTTAAGCTTCGTCTCAAGAGTAGACGCGATAGCACCTTCATCTCTTTTTTTCTTTTTTAATTCATTTTCTGACTCATTTTTCACCGAATACCAACCCAGAATCGCATTACCGATCACGGTAATCAGTCACAGTCACAATTACCTATCACATTACCGATCACCAATAACCAGGCTATCTCAATTATTTATTATCGATCCCCAATCTCTATTTTTTTATGCTGCACGACATACTACGCCACTACATACTCATACATATACACACCATGTGTTTCACTACCATGAAGAATCATAACACTGCCATTTCGTTCCTTGCAATTTGTAACATCTAATTTGCATATTTATATTTTTTCAATTTCTTGAACATCAGTACACATCCCAAACACACGTAACTACCCCTATGCGTTCACTATGTGCCCCTCTAACACGCTTGAGCCAATAGCCCTTCTTGGGCTATTCGTTGTGTGCCCGCCTGGCAAGCAATTAAAGGGCCTGGTTTGGAACCCCTATGCCGGTCTTTTTATTTTTCTATATTTTTGTTTCAGAAATTTTGGCACAATTCTCCACTGACGCAGGGCCATGGCCGAAGTCGG
This sequence comes from Amblyomma americanum, assembly GCA_030143305.2. Classification (NCBI taxonomy): domain Eukaryota; kingdom Metazoa; phylum Arthropoda; class Arachnida; order Ixodida; family Ixodidae; genus Amblyomma; species Amblyomma americanum. Next base: position 75,996 of record JARKHS020030024.1, read on the forward strand.
GTTTTCAACTGAACGAGCTCCTTACGCTATCACGTAGAACTCGTGTATGAAGTTGCTGATATCTGAAAGCACTTGTCGGCTAAAACCACGAAAATATAAATTAGGCTCACGTTGAAAGTTTTCCTCGCTGTTAAATAAAGACTAAACCATAGCCTGAACTGAAATGATCAAATAGTGAGGTCAATTTACAACTTCCTCATTTTAGAGCAAGGAAGGCATTTTTAATGGAGAATGCCGTCCAGCAAGAATGCAAACTGTATCTAAACCAACGTAAGCTTACACTCGTAAGCGCGGTGCGAAAAGCTGCCGAATTTTCTGCGTCGTCTGTTCTGAAGCTTTCTAATATCATGCTAAAGCTATCAGGATTACAATGCAAAGAGCCAAAGTTCTCTACACGAGCGACACCCAAATGGTATGTGCCTAGGATGCGAACAAATTATGGTTATAAAATGTTGTGGTACACTCTCCCACATCAATTAAATAAGGAGTCCGAATTAATGTACAGCTAATGCCAAATTTGTTATTTTTGTTCATCTTTGTTCATCTTTTTCTGGAAGTCCTATCATGTTGTGTACCACTTCAATTCCTTTCTGCGATGCGTCGGCCTCGTCAAGCCTTCCCAATGGCTTTTTGTCGGCGCACCCACCATCGTCATGATGTTAAATAAACATGATTCTGATTCTGATTTCTTCCAATATCTCTTCTTGTCTACCAGATCGCACTGCGCAATACAGCGTGGTTGACGCCAAGCGCCGCTCATCATCGCTTGATATCAGCTGGCGGGTGCCCAGACCGCAAAAGGGGCGACTGGCCGGGTACCGGCTTCGTTGGTGCCAGTCGTCCAAATGCGTCACAACCGAAAAGTTGCTTCAAGGACCCAGTGATCAGATCCTCAGCCCCAAGGATCTGCAGCCCTATCGCCAGTACACGTTGTACGCGAGTGCGTTCAGCGTGCATCCTTCCAGCGGGCAGAAGTTGTACGGAGACGAGACTTCGCTCATCGTGTACACTTTGGAGACCTGTGAGTTTTCCTTTCTTTCTTACTTTTAATACGAGGTGTAAGCGCGTAGTTAGGTGAGCAGAAACAGGAAGTTTAATGCACAAGACGTAGCTAACGGTGTGTCGGCCATACAGAACGCATTTTGCGTCACACTCTTTTCTTTTTCGGCAGTAGCTACGGTGTGGGCACGAGCAAACACTACGTATGTTTATGCAACGTTTTCACTTTCAGAAATATGTACTGAGCACTTAAATTCAGTAAGCCTGGCCGCAGCGGTCGAATTTCGATGGAGGCGAAATTCTAGAGGCCCGTGTACTGTGCGATGTCAGTGCACGTTAAAGAACCCCAGGTGGTCGAAATTTCCGGAGCCCTTCACTACGGCGTCTCTCATAGCCTGAGTCGCTTTGGGAAGTTAAACCGCCTTCAACCGCACCAAACCAAATTTATTCATGTTAAGCGTGATCACCGTCAGATTTCTTCAAGATGAATAAAAGCATACGTGGTGCCGCTTAGTAGCGCAGTCCTTGCCGTTATTAAATAGGAACTGGATGATAACTCTGAAAATGCGTATCTTTGGGCGAGTGAACCAAAAAGAAGAAAGCGACCGCGGACGTATTCGTGTATAAAATGTTTTATACATAAATCTTTTTCAACTACAACAGCTGAACTCAGTGGCTTACTAGAAACATATTGTCACTGTCTGTAAAATGCAAATAAATGTTTTATTGACCGATTTCAGTTACAAGTGCAACGGGATAACCTACGTATCGAAAATGGAGTCGAGAGCTATGTAATCCTTTTTGAACTCGGGGCATTTCTTCAGTGTTTTCATTTTTATGTTTCAAACTTTTTCAGTGCTGATAACTGAATCCCTCTTCTTGCTTCTTTTGTTTTAGATGGCGAGGAAGAATCCATTCACCTTCAAATCAAGGCCGTGAACAGTTCTACACTACTGGTCAGCTGGCCTGAACCCAGCGAGGATCCAACACATTTGGGGAACCACATTGTAACCTGGTGGAAAGCTAACAAAATCGGCAGCCGTCCCGACACCACACACAACCAGACCATACCAGCAACTTCAACAAGATTTTTTATTCACGACTTGGAACCCGACGCCACCTACCATGTCGTGCTATCGAGGGCCCGGAACGGCACGGAATCATCTCTCGTTAACATAGATGCAGACGTGTACCGCAAACCGGATGCCGTTAACGCCGAGATAAGAAGGTTCTTAAATGACTCAATGGTTTTGGTGACGTGGGACGCTTCTCGCTTCGCCAACAAGGACACAGCGGCACAACGCTACGCCGTCAAAATGTGTCCCACCTGCAAGGTGAAAGGCGATACACAGACCGCCGAGTGCAAGAGTATCGCTGTCGTGGCAAGAGCGGGCAAGGCTATCTTCAAGAGCCTCAGGGACGGCTGCCAATACAAAGTTGAAGTCCGTGCCCTCATAGAGAAGCCGGATGGTAGAACCGAGTTAGGTGAACCAGCAGTTGTTTTCTTCGCCACTTTGGCAGCTTTGCAGCAAGACGAGCCAGATCTCTACCAGAAGCCAGAAGGCCTTCGTACTGCAGTCAAGATGTTCATGAACGCTTCTATGGTAACCGTGACGTGGAATGTGCCACAGCAGTTGAATGCAAACGATTCGCCAGTGCACCAGTACGCAGTAAGGCTTTGTCCTACATGTGATGAAAAACTGGAAGAAACGGAGTCTGGGTGCTGTAGCATAGCTGCATCGGCGAGCGTGGCCAAGGCGGTTTTTCATGGTCTGAAGAACTTCTGCGAATACAGGGTGGAAGTAAGAGCCCTGGTGGAACGTGTAGGCGGGGGAATTGACGAGGGAGAACCGGCAGTAACCCTGTTCACGACTCTACCGCCGAATTTACCTCAGCTCAAAGGCTCATTACACGCGGAGTTGCACGGCAGTCGCGTGACACTTTATTGGAAGACCCCTCAAGTGAGACTGGCTGAATTGGAAGTGTTCTACTCAGTGAGGCTTTTCGGGCCGCCTCCGAGTTCAGTCATCGAGGCGACCGTCAACGGATCTGAGCACACATTCATGGGTCTCGAACCACGAGCGAATTATTCCTTGGACGTCACCGTGTGCGTTTCTCGGTCAAAGAGACAGCATTGCGGGGCCAATACGACGCTAGAATTTCAAACTCTGCCAAGCGGTAAGTTTCGTATATTGTAATTAAATCCTTAAAAGGCTTGCGAGCTTTCAGGGCCTCTCAGTGAGTTTGTAGCAGCCACAAAAACAAGTGTAATATCTGTCTGAATTCAGCTCCTTGTGTGTACATGTCCAACGTTTTCGGACAAAAACTGAAAATGCGTAAATTGTGAGATATTGTTACAGAAATATTCAAGGTAATGGTCCCTTCTTCTGATATGTAGCAAAATCTTTCTTTTAAAGAGTTTCCATCGATCACATCGAACAGTTATCTCTGCCATGGGAAACCAATAGTGAACGCTTTTGACGACAGCAAAAACGTTAATAGAAAAATATTCAAGAATGCCGTCGCAGGATTTGCGGATATACTGATCATTATAGTAAAGTCTTACATTAAACGAAAAAACTGGGTTCATAAAAGGTTTCTTGCACAAAATACGCTTTTGTACAAAAATGTTGGGTATGAAATTTTCGGAATCTGATTTCGGCTGAAATGGAACACAAAAATCAATGTAGGTCGTGATCTCAGCTGCATCAACCGTACATTTATGAAGGCACACTATAAAACTGACCTTTAATTCAGAATTTAGTGCGCATTAAGAAATCCCAAAGAGTGCAACAAACTGCAGCCCTACGCCATGACATGCCATTTCCAAGCTCCTCGACATCCGTAAGTAAAAATATGTGACTATAATGCTTCCCCGCAAAGCCCTACGCACCTTCTAATCGTGTTGTACGAATTCATGAATATGGGGGACCTGATTCTTAATAACTAATGTTTAAGTGGCGCAAAATTTCCGGAACTAAGTACCTTACTATAAAATAATACGTGCGGTTGAGCCAACCTGCCGCAGTTGTTCAGTAGTTACAGCGCTCGACTACTGAGCCGGAATATCTTGGTTCGAACCCGACCGTGGCGGCCGTGTTTCGATGGACGCTTAACACAAAAGGCACCAATGCGCTGTTTGATGTCAAAAAACCCAGGGGGGTTGAAATTATTCTGCAGGCCTCCATTACGAAACCTCTTTTTTCATTTCTTCGTTTACACCGACCTTCCTCCCTTCCCTTACGGTTGATGTTGAGGTATGACTGAAAAGTTACGATGCGTTTCATTTCCTGATAACCAATCTGTAGCGGTTTAGCTACAGCATTCTGATGTAACACTTCTAACAAACAGCAGTGAGTTTAGGAATCGCTAACGCCATCTGAGATGTGAGATACTCTAATGAAAGAAGGTCACTTCGAGTCGTGACATATACATTTTTCGGTTACCTGACACTATTTTTCATTTGCTTAAAATAATAAACCCGGAATATTCCCTCCTGCAGAAGCGAAACGTGAATTAAGGTACGTGGTGGGGGTGAAGAGGAAAAAACGGTCAAATAATCTTACGGAAATGTTCAATACTAAGGCAAAAGCGTCTCCTTGCCTGCGGGGCCAACTTTGATTAGAGTACATGAAAACTGAAAATATCAATGGTAAACACTGTGGAGGTTGGATGATGTCTTTATAAATAACGTTCCTATATAAGAAAATAAAGTTTAATTTCGTTGACCGCAGCTGTAGTCGAGTGGTTTGAGTATCCACCGAATATACAAGATATCCGTTGTTCGACCCCAGTGCGCCTGTGCATCCACCGCTCTGGTAATGACTGCAGTCTTGCTGATCAGCTTTCTCAGAGGCGAAATGCTTCAAAACATAGGTACTGAGCCGCAGCTTAGGTGGACTAAAACACGGAATATATGGAACTGCATTTCAGCGATTACAATTCAGGCCATTAAGAAATGACCTTAGGTATATTTTACATCGCGTTGTAATATATCGTAATTTATCGTATTTTATTGTAATTTACATATTTCAACTGTGGTAGTTTATTAGCAATGCAATAGCTACTTCACTTTATGTTCCTGCTGTTATCCTGTGCTCACCGCCTCGTGCAAATTGTTATAGAGCGCTTAATGGGAAAATAAATCATAATATTGATGATTACATAAAAGTCAGTCATTTGTTCAAAAGCGCGCTGATGATATGCTTTTATTTTGTCAAAATTCAAAGGGGAATGCGCACGCCGCCACTTGGTGACTCCACGGTACATATCATTTTGAATGTGGAAGTTAAGAGTTCACACCGAAACCCTTGAACTTCAACTTCTTCCTCTATATAGTCGAACTCTTAACAAAACCTGAAAAGCAAACTCTTCTTTTTCATTTTTAGGCTTATCAGGAAATGTTGGCGATCTCAATGTCACAGCTGCTGGTCCTACAGAGCTAAAAGTTTCTTGGAGCAGCCCTATTCAAGACAACGACGTAACAAGCTACCAAGTGTCCTTGTGGCGAGACGAAACAGAAGGGGCTGGTGAATCTGAATTAAGAAACTTCACTGCTCCTCGGAACGAAACCACCATGATCATAGATGGGCTGGAGGCTTACACTTCTTACACGGTGCAAGTGGTTGCTGTCTACGAAAGAAGAAACGTCAAGTGGCTCGGCTCACCGCAGAACGCATCAGCTACAACGCATCCAGAGAGACCTCCACATGTAACGAACATCTCTATCACAACGACTAACAGAACGCAGTTTTCATCAGACGTACTCATTTCCTGGACGACAATAAACGCTACTGCCAAGTCGCTTGTTCATACTAAATACTACATAATGATGTGCCTCGGTGCGGATGATGTCCCTGAGAACTGCCGTAATCAAACAGTTTCAGGAGAAGATACAACTCTTCTAGTTTCTGGAGTTAAACACTACGCTGCTGTATTTGTTGCTGTACAACCTTTCTTAAAGGTTTCAGGTAGCCTGATCGAAGGTCAGATAAGTGCGGCAAGGGGAACAACCTGGACACCTCCGATACCGAGTGTGCGTGGCCTTACTGTCCAGGACATAACAGGAAACTCAGCCCGTGTTTCGTGGTCCGAGGTGAAGGAGCTGAGTGGAATTGACGGTGTCTATTATGGCGTAGTTCTCAGCATGCATCCCGAAGGAATCGATGAAGACATTGCACCTGGTGAGCGTGTCGTGCTGCCAAACGTCACTTCTCCGGAGAAGTCTCTCAATGGAACCCCTACTGCACCAGAAAAACTGATCGTGTTAAATGCGACTACAAGAGTCGCTGAAACTGAGCTGCATGAGTTAAAGCCATGGAACAATTACACCGTGGTCGTGTACCCAGCTGTTGCCGGGAGTGGCTTGGTCGTCGCGGGAAATGCCAGCAGTGAAGTGTTCGAAACGCCAGCCGAGGGTAAGTTTCACATATCGGTTTCATCATGGAAATTGGACATGGCTGTTATGTGCGTTTATGAAAGCTGTTTTGTAAAGCGGTATCTCGCTTTTATTATTTTGCCTCCGGGCCATTGATCAGTCTTGCCTGTTATACTGGAGGCGGCGAATCGAACTGCTACCTTGATATCAACTCGGACATCGTTGTCAACCGGGGCACATACATATGAATACTATTCGACCGAAAACATCATCCCAGAGTTTTTTTTTGCATTCATTTTTTTTCTCCAGCACTAATTTTCATTATATGTGGTTTATGGTATGATTGTAATATACTCCGCTGTCAATTTACATGTCCGCGATATAAATCATAAAGGTTTAAAATAAGCAATTTACGTTCAATGGTCACCCACAGTACCACTTCTAGAATCTGCTTGCGCAGATGACAAAGACTAAATTTCTTATAAATCATCCTTCGGAATTAAAGAAAAGCTTAAACGCAAAGAAAGTATGAATACAATATAACCAAAAACACTCTCGTACAAGGACTTTGAGAGTCTGCCCGCGCAGATGACAAGGACTAAGTTTCTTATAAATCATCCTTCGGAATAAAGAAACGCTTATACGCAAAAAAAGTATGAATACATTATAACCAAACACACTCTCGTACAAGGAAGGTATCGATGAATAACGTTGGAAAGTGAGGAATGTATTAATGGTAATTGCTTAATTCAGGTCCACGATTCTTGAGCATCACTCTTATTGTGAAACAACAGCGGAATATTCTAAAGCACTGTTGCGGAAACATCCAAGGTAATGGTCTATTTCTCCGATGCATAGTAAAATCTTTCCTTTATAGTTTATATATCCATTGGAACCCTCGAATCGAGCAGTTAAGGCTGCCGTACAAAAACCAATGGGGAGCCTTTTTAGCGGAGGCGTTAATAACAAAACTATGAGATTCTACCGACGGGAGATCTGCGGATATATTCATTGTTGTACTGATGTTCTACGATATATGAAAAAATTGGGTTCATAAACAACTTGCCATTGAAAAATGTGCTTGTCAACAATTTACAGGAATGTGATCCTGCTGAGGTAGATGATAGTTCTAGCTTACAGATGTACGAGGTATGAGTGAGTCAGAAAATACTTGAGTGTTATACGCAATAATGTAAACCATATGCATTTCATCGAGGCGTGAGGATATATATGTGGGTTTTATCTGTCTTACGGTCTCCTCGAGACATTTTAAACCGCAGAATGTGTCCCTCATGGGCCGGTCATGCAAAAAGTCGGTTCCTCGTAAAAGTGCTCGCTCCCGCTGAGATCATAAATGTGGAATTGTGTTTCCTGCAAAGAAGTCGCTACCATCCTACAAGAAGTCGCACTAACTCAGATTGAATAGAAATGGGTGCAACAACGTCAAACAAAGCCAAAACAAATGCAATATTAAGTGTCGCTCCCTGTGCACCCACTCTTACAGCGCCCGACAAGCCCAGGAACGTGTCTGTGGTGGAGCGGCAAGGCAACCACTATCTCACCTGGCTTCCCCCGGAATCGTGGAATGGGCCCCGCTCGGGTTACGAAGTGACCATCACCTGCATGAGCGGAAACGTGAGGGCAAACAGCACCAGCGTCGCAATCAAGGCCGACAAAGTGGAGCTGAAGATTCCGCGCCTCAGCCCTGGAGTTCCTTGCTCCATGGGCATACACGCATACAACGTGTACCAAGGGGAGCCTATGGACGGAGCCAAAGTCCGAGTCAAGTTCACACCACCGAAAATGGAAGGGGCCATAGCCACCGAACGGACTCCTACTTTCTGAGCTCAGTGGTTATTGTTCCATAAATAAACAGTGTTGTATAAACAGAAGAAACGAAGGCATAGTTCAAATCTTTTTTTGCCCTTAATTATCCTATTATCCTCTGAACCGGCCACCGCGCACCACTGCACATCAAGGCGGTTCGATGACCGACCGTCGCTAAAGAAGGGGCACTCCACGGGATCGCTTCATAGGCAGCGGTCACTGCATTCCTCGTTAGGTGTTGGTCATCCTGAGGCGCCTGACGTCAAGGCATCCTGAACAAGCAGTGTCATAAAAGAACTGCTCCGGAAATTGAGATTGCACCGCAACTGCGTGTATTTCAAAGGCTGATGGTATGATCACTAACAACCCTGTATTTGTAAAAAAAGACGTTCTCTCCCCTAATGGAGATTAGGTGCATTATTACTGGAGTAGTGCGATTGCCTGCTTTTCTGCGACATTATAGAGACGCTCGCCTTCACTGGCTATGTTGTCGCCTTCCTGACCGGCTCCACTACTGGAATTCTTCGCACAGTCGAGTGGTCTTCCTTTCTGGCGTATAACTCGAAATGTGAGCTCTTTATGTAAGAAACTTTCTAGCACTCCTGTCGTCTGGCTCTGGCTCTATTTGCTTGGCTCAAGCAGCTCTGGCTAAGACCATACTGAAGTGAAGAACTATGCAGAATCGTACACTCCAAAGTCGAATACGCCTACATAAGCTGTCTTCTAGCGCACTCACTTTTAGAGGAAGGGTATGCAGCCTAAGTTACGAAATAGATTTCGGTCACGAAATATACGGAATGCTTACTCTTGACAGTGGAGGTATATTCGCACTACTAAGCATAGCAACTTTATGCAGTTAGCGATGAGAGGAGGTTTCTCAAGGCGGTGCCGGAGGTCTTGAGATTAGGAAATCGAGGACATTGAAACCTCGGTTGAAATCTTAGTAACTGCTAGAACCTCACGTGCTTTGAAGAGCGAATTTATATTCCGTATTTCTAGTAATGGACACGGGTAGCTAACCCTACTCCTTAAATGTAGTGCGCTGGAGGGCAGCTTACTACCGTTAGGCTCATTTCGTGTTTAGAGTGCAGACGCCCACGGCTCCCCGCAGGCCCGGAACCTTACTGAGTGAGACTAAACTGGGTTCAATCAGCGCGCACAGCTAGAGACCTGCGTCGCAGTCCAGCACCCAAATTAGAACTGGCCGTGCTGATGAATGGTACCACAGGACCTTTGCTCTAGGAAACTATAGGGATCTCAATTAGTTGCTCTTCAGCGCGCGCATTAACCACTCGGCGCGGTGGCCTCATCAAGTGCCACTAAGCCTTCGCCCACCACGTGGCTACGAAGACGGCTTTGCTGACGCATCCACTGCTTCGGTGCCAGACCAGCACGTACGCACCAGGTGGTGAAGCAAAGTTTCGCCAATGTTCGTTTCGGTTTCGGTTCCGTGTTCACCCTTCATTCAGGCGCCAAGGTCGCCCTCAGCGCTCTGAGAACGAAAGGTAAAAGAAATTTATGCTTAAAAGATATAGGAAGCTGCGTCAAATTTACCTTTCGTAAGCAGTAATGAAATGCGACCTGACTACTGGCTCAACTAGAAACTAGAAACTAAGCCGATGGTGTTTTGGGAAAAAAAAGTCCTCGTCAAAACAATTATGTCGGCTTGGATTCCAACACGCGGTCCTTTCAACCCTACCGCTGAGCCACCTTTCAGTACGGTGCTTGCTCAACGTGTAGCGTTATTAGAGTTACAGTGCGTTTGCTACAACTACGATGTGCGACTGCAGTGCTGGCTTCGAGCTTCAGGTCTTATAAGCAGAAAACTAGCAGTGCTAAGGCACGACGAGGCCATAATTTTTGCAGGGTCTTTCCCAAACGTAACCAGGGTGCACTGATTGTTTCTTGTGTCCTTTGCAGACCAAACCTCAACCACAGGAAGATAACAGAAACGCTAGCTCACGTCGCACAAGCTATCCTCAAAGCCGGCGAGGGTTGAAACAGCGTCACCAGTCAGCACTCAGCCCGCCTTTTCTACGTTCAAGACAGCCAGGTTGTTTTCAAAGCGATAGCTTTAAGCCTACCGTTGTGGTTGCCGTGAGCGAAAAATCCAGATTGGTCAAAAGGGTGGCTGCGTCATACTTGAAGCGGCCGATTTGATAAGTGACAATATCATTAAAAGAACTTGTGATTAGAATGTCGCAGCATCACTGAAGTGTCCTTACATTTAAGTATATGAAATAAATTAATGGCGCTGGAGAGAAAATTGGGCTAATTAGTATGGAGTCGAACGTCTGATCCTTAGGTTGTGAACCTGACACGCTATATATAGGCTAATAATAATAATAATAATTGGTTTTTGGGGAAAGGAAATGGCGCAGTATCTGTCTCATATATCGTTGGACACCTGAACCGCGCCGTAAGGGAAGGGATAAAGGAATAGGCTACGTAGGCACGTTTTACAGAGCTTGGTTAAAAATCGAAGCTTTTTTATGTATGTTATGTGGTCTTTCACATATATGGAAACAGCAACCGCGTTTGTGTAGACAAGAGGAGCCGCTACTGGGATCCATTAAGGCTATCGCGTCATACACTAAAGGCAGAGTTTGTGTCTTCCAAGTTTTAATACGAGAGCATTTTGGTTGTCGTCATCCAAAAAAAAAATTTCCGGTTTCTCCGTAACGAAATGCTTTGATTGGTCGAGAGGTTCGTGGCGACATCAGCAGCATCAAATTTGAAAATCTGAAGACTAGAATGCTCGAGTACCTTACATTGGATTATCATATGGGAGTATACTAATTCGACTCACAAATCCACCTCAATCCACCTACTAGTCCTAGCTGATCCACCATAGTTCCTCCTAATTTCTGAAAAATTAACCTTAATTCATGAACTAATTCACCTTAATCCGTCTTCTGGGGTGGGCCTACATGCGAAATTCTGGAGGTGCTTTTGAAATACTGATCCGGAGTTCCCGGGTTCGAACCCGACCGCGGCGGCTGCGTTTTTATGGAGGAAAAACGCTAAGGCGCCCGTGTGCTGTGCGATGTCAGTGCACGTTAAAGATCCCCAGGTGGTCGAAATTATTCCGGAGCCCTCCACTACGGCACCTCTCTCTTCCTTTCTTCTTTCACTCCCTCCTTTACCCTTCCCTTACGGCGCGGTTCAGGTGTCCAACGATATATGAGACAGATACTGCGCCATTTCCTTTCCCCCCAAAACCAATTATTATTATTATTATTTTGAAATTTTGATGGAAAGACTAAGTGCAAATGCTGTCGCATTTTCTTTAAGAATGTGGTTAAGAAGGCCCACTGGTTTTGTCAAATAAAGTGCGCACATAAATACTCTGGACCGTGCGGCTTGGTGCTGTTCTTCGAGAGAGCGCGATCGGTGCATTTCGCGCGTCTAGAAATGCTTGTTTGGAACTTTGTTTCGTAAAATTCGGCAGAATAATGCACCCTGACAATCAGTTGCAAAGCTGTCGTGCCTGCCGGCCTAGGAGCTATCCTGATAAGGTATCGTCAGAAGTGTCCCATTAGATATGTCACCTTTTCTTTGGGTTTTTCTAGCAGCAAGTGCATGACGGATTTCGAAAGTTGTTCCTAGAATTCGGCAGTATAAAGCACCCTGACAATCAGTTGCATAGCTGTTGTGCCTCCCGGCATTAGAGCTATCCTGATAAGGAGTCGCCAAAAGTGTCCAATTAGATAAGCCACCTTTCTTTGGATTTCTCAAGCATCAAGTGGATGCTGGGTTTCGAAAGTTGTTCCTAGAATTCGGCAAGATAAAGCACCCTGACAATCAGTTGCAAAGCTGTCCGGCATCCCACCCCAGTATGCCCTGATAAGGTGTGGCCAAGAGTGTCCCATTATATAAGCCACTTCTTTCTTTTGGTTTATCTAGCAGAAAGTTGATGCCGGCTTTCCAAACGTTGTGTCACGAATCAATCGAAAAGATCAGAATGGTGTTTCGATCCTCTCGGAACAGCGACCATCCCACTAAGCACCAATGGAAATGACGTGTCATGCGCGGGGGGGGGGGGGGGGGGGGAGTCAGGTGACGAAGCAATACATGTTTGCACTCGCTTGTGTATCGTGGATATTTTTGTTCGCGAAACTACGTCCTTAAAGACGACAGCAGCTTTTCAACTGCGCTACAACCAGAACACCATTTTCAAGACACCATGCGACTGTCATTATGCTGCAGAAAACGAAGTAGTGGACGCGTGTGGCAACAAGAAAGGCGCTTTGTTTGCCGAGAAAATTGGCCGAGCAAAATTCAGTGACGATGGCGAATGAATATTCAACTGAACGCATGATAAGTATTCATATTACCGCTGCAGTTTTTATCGCAGTTTTTTGTCCGCCTGGGTTCAGAATATTTTTGTTTCATGTGTGTTAGCGCTGAAATTTTGTGCTGTTTCCGTACAAGCGATGAGAGATTATATTTCAACAATTAGAGCCTGAAACTTGTGCGTTGTCGCTTCTCTCTTCAGCGACAATCGCCGGAGTTAGGTGGCTGCGGTAGAAACCTCTTCATAGATGATCACAATTACTTTTGGCTCTGCCCCAGCTCCAGCCAAACACTTAGCTGTTTTCTTTAATTCATTGCTTCGCCTAATTGGACTGTTTTCTTTCCTTGTAGGCGAAAACTTGCCACTCATTTTTATTCCTAACACAGCAATTATTGTGAATTCCTGCATCCAATTTTCTTCATGCTTGAAGCTTGGCGAAAATTTCAGCTCTAAAGGCACATTCACACATGGCAGTCACGGACGTCATGTGATCGATTAGGTCGCGGGATTCACTTGCCCTGTACGAAAGAGGTTTGTCAGAGTATCAGGACGCGCTTGACTTATTTCTTCTGTTTGGTTGCTGTGTTTTGCGCTTTTTTTTCCGGAGCATCTCCAACATTCCTCGGCAGAATTTTTGAATACTAGAAGATGTACTGGTACCAAAATATTAAAGGCAATCGTTCATTTTTTCGATATGTAGCAAAATTTGTCTTTTATAGTGTTTCCATTGGTCGCATCGAGCAGTTAAGACTGCCATTGAAACCCTATGATGAACACTTTTGCCCATAGCAATAACGTTAATATAATAAAATTCAAGCCTGCCAACGGGAGATCTGCAGGTATATTTATTATTATAGTGAAATCTTGCAATACATAAAAAATTACACTCATAACCTCTTTCCCGTTAAAAAATCCTTTTGACCGGAATGGTTGGGTATGATATGGACAATAGGTGGAAAAAGTCTCTGGACCACGTGTTCCGCGAACGAAGCCTACAGCCCTACTAAGTCATGAGCTCTACTAAGCGTGCTGCTGGAGACAACACTTGTGGAGGTGGAAGTGAAAGTTTTGTCCTTTTACCGCCACAAGTATGGCCGCCAGCCGGCAGTTAATAATGTGTTCAGAACGTTAAAGAGACAGACAGTAGATCAGAGCAATGCGTCATCCCGTCAGTGACGAAAGAGGAAGTAAAGAACGCCTTAGGATCAATGCAAATGGAAAAATCAGCTGGGGAGGATCAGGTAACAGCTGATCTGTTGAAGGATGGAGGAAAGATTGTGCTAGAAAAACTGGCCACCCTGCATACACAATGTCTTATGACCTCTAGCGTACCAGAAGCTTGTAAGTAGGCTAACATTGTCTTAATTCATAACAATAGAGACGCTGAGGAGGTGAAAATTACAGACCGATCACCTAAATGTACGTTGCCTACAAGGTATTTACTAAGGTAACCGCTAATAGACTCAGGGCGACCTTAGATTTCAATCAACCAAATCGTCAGGCAGGCTTTTGTAAAGCATTTTCCACAATAGATCAGATTCACACAATCATTTTGGTGATAGAGAAATTCGCAGAATATAGCCATCCCCTATATATAGCCTTAATTGATTACGCGAAAGCGTTTGATTCAGTGGAAACCACAGCAGTCATGCAGGCATTGCGCAATCAGGATATAGAGGAGCCTTATGTGAAAATACTGCAAGATATCTATAGCAACTGCACAGCTACCATAATTCTCTATAAATGGTTCATGGTTTATGGGGGTTTAACGTCCCAAAGCGACTCAGGCTATGAGGGACGCCGTAGTGAAGGGCTCCGGAAATTTCGACCACCTGGGGTTCTTTAACGTGCACTGACATCGCACAGTACACGGGCCTCTAGAATTTCGCCTCCATCGAAATTCGACCGCCGCGGCCGGGATCGAACCCGCGTCTTTCGGGCCAGCAGCCGAGCGCTGTAACCACTCAGCCACCGCGGCGGCCAATTCTCTATAAAGTCAGCAATAAAATTCTAAAAGGAGAGCGTGAGGCAGGGAGACACGATCTAGCCAATGCTATTCACTGCCTGTTTAGAGGGGGCATTCCGAGAGTTGGATTTGGATCAGTTGGTGATAAGAGTTAAGGGAGAATACCTGAATAATCTGTGATTTGCTGATGACATTGCCTTGTTGAGTAACTAAGGAGAAAAATTCCAAAGCTTGATCAATGAGTTTGACTGACTGAGCAGAACGGTAGGTGTAAAAATTAGCATGCAGAAAACCAAAGTTATGTTCAAGAGTCTAGCAAGGGAACCGCTGTTCAAAATTGGTAGCGAGGTGCTGGAAGTGGGAAAGGAATATTTCTACTTCGGGCACGTAATGAAAGCTGATCCGGATGATGAAATGGAAATAACTTGCAGAATAAAAATGGGGTGGAGCGCATATGGCAGGTTCTCTCAAATCATGAATGGCAACTTACCGATATTCCTCAAGAGAAAAGTATAGAACACTTTTATCTTACCGGTACTTACCTATGGGGCAGAAACGTGGAGTCTAACGAAAAGGGTTCAGCTTAAGTTAAGGACAACGCCGGAATCTATGGAAAGAAAAATGATAGGTGCAACGTTCAGATACCGGAAGCGGGCGGAGGAGGTGAGGGAACAAACGCGGGTTAATGACACCCTAGGCGAAATCAAGAGGAAGAAATGGGCTTGGGCAGGGCATGTAACGCGGAAGCAAGATAACTGATGGTCCTTAAGGGTGACGGAGTGGATTCCAAGAGGAGGCAAGCGTTGCAGGGGGCGGCAGAAAGTTAGGTGGGCGGATGAGATTAAGAAGTTTGCAGGCAAAGGATGGATGCAGCTGGAAAAGGACAGGGTTAGTTGGAGATACATGGAAGAGGCCTTTGCCCTGCAGTAGGCGTAGTCAGGCTGCTGGTTATGATGATGATGATGTTAATTATTTTAATTTCCTCGATTATTTGAACTGAAAATCGACTAACAAAAAGCAGACAACTTGCGTGTAGCAAGAAACTAAGGAATCTATGCCAGGAATGACAAATATTTAGAAGACCGTTGTTTCATTATTGATATTATAAGCCAATGTTTACTTTGCAGCAGTCGCCGAGCAATTGAGAAGTTCTTGAGCTGTACTTTGTAAGCAACAATCCACCCATGAGCTCTCTCATATTATCGGAGCACCTCTTCCTAGATAATGCAGCTACTTCAACCAACAGGCCAGGTGAGCGCTAGTATGCGACCTCCGAACCATGAGCCGGGGTTCGATTTCATTTTCTTTATCTTTCCGCACTGCCGCTGCGGTGGCTCCCAGATTATTTTGCTCGGCTGCTGACCGGAAAGACAAGGGTTCGATCTAGGCTGTGGCGGTCGCCTTTCGATAGAGGCGGCATGCTAGAGACCGTGTAATCTGCGATGTCAGAGAACGGTAAAGAACCTCAAGAGGTTAAAATTTTGTGAAGTCCTCCACTACGGCGAACCTCATAGCTTCAGTCGCTTTCTGAAGTTAAATGCTTTAATCCTTCTCTAGGCACTGCTCAAGTGCTCTATATCATTTTCAAGCCGAGAGTGGTCATTTATTTCCAATTCACTCTGCGGCTGGATCACCGATATCTCAAGCTTGCGACGTAACAGAAGTAGTTAAGGAGTTACAGACAAGTAATTTAGTTAAGCGCATACAACCAACATTCTTAAGATATTACTCGTAAAACCGATAGGGTTCAGTATTGATATAGTAATTATATGCCTGATTTTTATATCTTTTATTTTACAGCATCACTGTCGGGTTTTAGGATCAAATTCTTTATCCGCAGCCTAATTAAATGGTCTCACATTTTGGCGTTGCACGCATGCGAAAGAAAAATATTGGTCTGGAGTAAGCCTGAAAAAAAAAGAACTAAAAACACATTTCATATGCAATAAATCCTTTAAAAAAATAATGCTGCGTACCTTCAAGTATCAGTGACGCTAACGTTTCTAATATCAGAGATAAACTGTAACAATTACTGTGCCTCTGTCATCTTAAGTCGAAATATACAGGCTGCGAAGTGCAGGTAACTCGGAATCTTGCAAATAAAATTATATGAGATGTAAACCGATAATAATCTATGAGAGATTAGCGCAACCCCCTAAGCCAGCCTGCGAACCCTGTCGCCAACCAACCAGCGCTAACCCCATCCCAAGGCGTTCTCCTCGAGGCCGTGTTTTACCAGCCTGAACTTCACTGAGTTCCGACACCGACGCGTGATAATTTAGCAGCACACTTTGAAGTAGGGGAATACAATCCTGAAGCCCAGTTCTCTTTCCAAGCCAAGGGCGGTAAGGAAAACAAAAGATGGGCCATGCGAGGAGTGCGCTCTCGAATCCAGTGTGGCACGCTCCATTTTGCCGCCTGTGGTTCATGAGCATTCAGCGTGCGATTCTTTTTGTCCCCATCGTCACCTTTCTCTCCCGGACATCACGAAGAATCAGCAGCAAACATCATTCGGATCTTTTGGCTAGAAATTAAATGCGCATAGTTAGAAACGCCTTCATATAACGGAAAATGAATGGTAATTTTTTAATGCCGGATTATAGCAAACGATAGTGGCGACGAGCGGAAAGCTGGTTTGACGCAGTTTATTTAACACGTCTTAGTGTTCACCCACGCACAGCCTAGGAAAACGCCGGCAGGTACTCCATATCCTTATCTTTTCTGCTTCATTTCAATGATCGCAATTTCCACCGCGGTACACTTGCTCACGCTGAAAGAGACAGTCACGGCGCCTTGTGTTTAAACAAAAACCCCACCCACGCTTCCACAGGTCAAAACACATGCACAGCTACCATATGCAAGAAGAACGTCAGGCTTACTCATGACAGATGAAGCTTCGCTAAGGGAGTTAGTGGTGTATTTGTGAGAGCCAAGAAGGCGGCGCCTCGCAAGCCGGCACAAAGAAGAGCAGCATATTTGTTAACATCAGCCTAATATTCGTAGCAAAACGGTCACACTTCGCTACTTGCACGTTCTGCGGGTCCACATATATTTGCTGGCAGTAAATAGATAAAGAGGAGGAGGGAAAGGCAGGGATGTTAACCAGAAAGGGGTTCCGGTTGGCTACCCTGCACTGGGGAAGAGGAATTAGGGGACTAAAAGGAGGAAGAGAGGAGGGAAAAAAGGCATAACACACACACGCACAACGCTGCGTAGTGTTGCAGAAAATGAATGGGAGTTCGTAACTCTACAAAATGCTACTGCAGTAAAGATAAAAGAATAAAACTGACAGAAAATTGGGGTAGTCGGTAATGCGAGATTTGAGCGCAGCTCTTACATGCGCCATCTGCCACCGCTGGCAGGCGACGTGTTACGGTGCTAGACACCCTCCGGGACATTTCTGTGGCAGGCACCTTCCAGGTGGCGTTTCGCTTTGCTACTTGGACAACCCGGCGGGGCCAGTGACTACGCCGACGGCTACGAAGGCGGAAGCCAGGAACGGCAGCCTGAGAGCTGCGCTCTAAAACTAATTAGCAGCTGTACATCACTCGTAGCAGTATTAGTGGGAATCCCCGCGCCTGCGCCAGATGCTGATCTGGTGTTGCGATCTGATGCCTGCACCCAACATTATGTTGTATGGCTTTATCTGTTACGTGCACGTTTTTCCGAAAACAATATTTTATCTCTCTGAACATATTTTATTTTTATTTCTTGTTTTGCACCAACCGATAATAACAGAAGGCAAAAGGTCGAAAACTTACTTTTTTCTAATGCTCTTTATTAGTGCCTATGGTTGGAAAAACCGTTAAATTTTCCGCTGGACAAATTACGACTCGGACGTTATACCTATTTATTATGTAGCAGCGGGAAACTACCGGACAGGACAGGAGACTGTCGTGCTTATGCCTATGACAGCGGTGAGAGATAAAATTATCGCCATTAGAGATTTTTTCGCCTGTAAAAGATGACAGCAAGAAACAGTTGCCAAGAACAGCTTAGCTGAATCTAGGACGTTTCTGCGCTTTTATTTATTTGACGACGCATTTCGGTCTTTTCTCACACGTTAGAAAGTCATACACACCAACGCCCGTTCTCTAGGTGACCCTCTAACACGCTTGAACCAACGATCCTTCTTGGCATATGAGTTGCGTGGCCTCCTGGCACGCAGAGCACCTGGGTTTGAAAACCCATGCCGGCTATTTCATTATTCTATACTCTGATTTCAGGAACTCTGGAATTTTACCCGAATGACGCAAGACGACGGATTTTCAGAACGAGCTTCTTTGCGCTATCGCGTTAAAGTTGAAACATTCCCCTATACTTCATGGTTTCAGTGGCTGTTGATTTCCTTTGTATGTAACCCCTTTAAGTGTGATGAGCTGAAGTCTGGCACATACGGCTCCCTTGTGCGAACTGTGAGAAATAGCGATTTATTTGGAGGATTTGAAATGCCAGGTGTATGTGACAACTGGCGTTAGGGTTTGGGCGGCCCACGCTGGCGCCGACTGGCCCGTGTTAAGACGCCGGCCGCCCAAAGAACACACGACGAAGTTCATCGCTTCGCCGTAGGAATGTTTTCAACATTAATCTTCTTAGCTTCAGCCGTAGACCTCATCGCCATGTTAACAAATATAATGTTCTGACTTCAATAAATTGCAATGCTCTCCAGATATCCTTCATGCCACCGGCCCTGCCATCAGGCGCATCATAACAATCAGACGCAATTCCTGCATCTAGCCACATGGTGATGCAAGCTTGAAGGCACCCTTTCTTTGTCGAGACTGTTTTATTGCACCTGCATTTCACGGTTGCTAATTGAGGTTTCTCGGCACCAGTTCCAAAGAAAATACTTCAAAAAATGAGTGCATTGTCGATCTCATATTAAATTTCAAAAAGCGACGCAAATGTCTTTGTTTGATATCTTGAAGATCAGCGAATTCCAATCCAGCGATAAACTTTATTAATCAATAATTTTTCTCGAGCACCTTCAACGATCATTTAACTTAAAATTCTATTACACACTTTTATGGTAGTGGGGGGGGGGGGCACATTTATTTCGCTGGACGACGGGAACCAATGCAGCGAGGCCTATCCAGCTGAGGAACGAAGCGTTCGAGCGGCTTGCCGACCTGGAGAGCTCTCTGGCGTTCGATACTCGCGCTCGACAGAGCTAAGCGTTCCAAGCACGCGCTCGCCAGGGCGGTAGGCGCGGTGATTATCTCTACAGGGGCCTCTCCCTAGAGAGGACGGTGACGTCAAAACATAAAAGAGCACTAGAACGCGAGGGGAAAGGGCGCACAAGAGAGTTATGTACATACAACGTGGTGTTCCTGGTGAATTCTGGAGAGCAAAAGCGTCCGGGAAGTAGTCAGTGTCGAAGATCCGGATGGGGCAGCCGGTAGCACAGTCAGGTCTCGGCGGGCGGCCAAGGCAGAAGTGTGGTGGTCGTGCAATTGTCATGGAGTAGTAGGGCTCGATCAGAGAAGCCTGGTGTGAGAAAATGCAAAGGCGAACGATAAACCGGACGCACACAAAGCGTCAAGCTCAGCGGTGGCACTGGAAAAACCACTACTTGATGGCGAAGGGTGTGGGTGGCAGACGAGGTTTGCAAAATCGCTGTAGATGTGTAGTCCGGCATGAGAGGCCACGGCGAAATGGGCGAGACTCAGCGGGACAGAGGGGTCTGGGAGGACGGGAGACGCAGTCCAAGTGTCTGTACTTGCAACAGACTGGAGGGCGGGAAACAGCGTTACTGCGGTCTCTGGAGGCGCGTTGGGTTCTTAGAGCCGCGGATGAATTGGCTCATATAAAGACGCAGGAGTAGGAGATAAGCGAGGCAGCACTGATGTCGTGGCAGAGGTGTCTATGAGGAAGGAGGGTGAGGGTAGACCCGGCCGCAAAGACACTTTGAGGGTAGTGTCCACAGGGGACCCTGCAGGTGCATGAACACAGGAAGCCACAACGAGGGTGATCGTGACAGGGAGTGGCAGTGCGGAACCAGCGCCTGCAGGGGGGCACAGGATCTCAGCTGGCAAGGTGCCTCAAGAGGTCATGGCAGCAGGTGGGGAAAGGTCGATGGTTGCCGGAGGTCCGTCGGCGGATGGTGTGCTTGTGGCAATTGGGCCACTCGGGGCAGTTGAAGAAAGTTCAGCTTTGTGAGTGCTGGAGGCAGAAGCCGCATAAGGGTCGACGGGGGCTTTGGAGGGCGGTACATAGTACTAACGAAGGACCGCCTCTCGCAACTGGTCGCACGGGTGATCGCCTAATGTTGCCTTGCAAAGCCGGTCCAGGCATTCTTGTGGCAGGGTCGCCTTTAAGAGAGCGTAGCTTTGGCCTTGGTAGGACACGTTGTAGATGAAGCAACGAGCCTCGACTTGCGCAAGCCAAGAGATGCAGTGCTCCGGACGGAACGATGGAAGAACAACGTCCGCGTCCGCTGTAGTTGTCGATGCGTCGGCATCGTGATGTGGAGGTGTCCGGATACAGTCATTACCGGAAAAGCCTTGAGACGGCGAGCACGGATGCTGTTCCGGGCAAGGCGGCCCTGAAGGCACGACGTAAAATAACAGAGGCGAGCGGAACGCCTGCGTGTCGCCGTAAAAGCGAAGAACGGCACCTTTGAGAGCGTGGTTTGAGAGCTAAGCGTTCCAAGCTTGTGCTCGCCAGCGTGGGGGGCGCGGTGCAACGATGATGATCGCTACAGCAGAAATCATTTCTGGTCTCCAATTTGAGACCTCATGCTCAGCAAACTAAAATACGTAGGCGCACGCATTTAGTACATGCTAACCCAATTGCATGTGACTATTAAGATTTTCATTTAAACTAATAATCAAAGATAACTTGCTTAGCTAATGAGGTTTCGCACCATTTTTAAGCAGAATATCTTGACAATGGGAAAATTTTGACGCGTTTCAAAAATAGTAGAACTACTCCAAAGAGTTCGTATTTGGTACCTCCGTCGGGTCAGATATTATCATTACCTAAATTCGTATTATTTATTAGCAAGTCACATTACTTCGCCAGTTTATATCAGATGGCGTAGTAAGAATGACAGTGCAACATTCGAGGTCCTCACGTAGTGTACCGCCAGTAACCTTCCAAACTGCACCGTCCTATGCGAGTCAGAGGCTTGGTGACAGCATGTTTATTGTTGTTGTTCTTGTTTTCCTGAGTTCGAGTCTCACATACCCACGGCAGAGGAGTTAATGCAGACCCAAAGAATTAGCGGAACACTGGCGGTCAGTTAGGTCTAATGGCAACGTGGTTAGAAGGCTGCGGAGAGCTTGCTTGCTCCTGCTTGCTTCTTCTCTCCTTCTTCTGTCAGGCTTCTTCTGAAGGCTGGACAGCTTGCTTCTGTCGCCCTCTTCCTACTCCTCCTTTGCATTCCTCTGCCTCTTCCTCGCTGGGTAGCTAGAGGCACGTTTCTGGCTTGCACTGATTATCAGTTTGTATGCCTTCGTTTCTCTATGACAGATTGGAACTAATTTCGTTCGCCAGCGGGCAGATTCAGCGGCCGCATAGCTAGAGTAAATTCGACTGCAAAGTTTTAGAGCGAAGCCATTTCACTTGGTCTGACCGACTCACTTTGTGTGCTTGTGCGTGCGTGTGCGTGTGTGCG